>JAULKM010148625.1:0-17484 GCA_032355605.1 Rubia tinctorum | reverse complement strand
AGGATCGGCCTTCATGCTAATCGTTATTAGTGAGCCACATTGATAATTAGTCAAACCCATTCAAATTCATCTTAAATCTAAAGCAATTTCGTCAATCCATAATTATAATTAGTTGTCCCACCCAATTATAACCTGACATCAACTAACAATAATCACATCGATAAAAAGTCAAAGTCTTGCGGGTTTTATAAAAAAAACCTAGAAAACAATCATTCAAAATATTCAACTAGTTGATCATTAATCATACAAGAAAGCTCAAAATATACTTGACAATCCAAGCACCAAATAGGATAAACCAAATCTCACAAATTCATACGAGAAATGCTTACCAATTACTCCCAAGAGTATATTTAGCCTAGATTATGAAAACCCATAACATAATAGCAAGAATCCATGGTAAACATGGAGTAAAATGTGAAGAATAAATGCTCCCTATGGTTTTTGGAGAGAAAAATTGAGTAGTAGTATGAAGAGGGAGAGTTTAGAGGCTAAAAAGTGAGTAAATAATAGCAGGTCATATCCTCTGTTGCGGGCCGCAATAATATATTGCGGCCCGCATCCCCCAATCTACCCAACACCTCATTTCTCGTTTTTGTCTTCGCGGCCCGTAGTATATGTCGCGGCCCGTAGAGATGCTTCTGCCCTCTTCTTATTTCCATCGCTAAGGGTGAACCGTTGATCCGCTTTTGGAGTTCTTGCAATCGATTTTATATTTCTCGAGAAGACGAATCCAATGGTACCACCCTAAAATTTGGTTCTTCTCGGATCATTCCAGAAAATTGGTTCAAACTTCCGGATCATAATTCATCCGCTTCTTTGTCTTCCTTCTTCGACCTTTTTATCTTCTACCACATTTTGACTCGTGGCCTTCAATCTTCTACCATCGTTGCAAATTTCCTTCACTAAAATACTCTGAAGTACTTACAAGCAATATACAAATTACGCTCACAAAAAGGTATCTAGATGCTCATAAGGACTAAAAATCCATTAGACCCAAAATAGGTTACAAAATTAAGGATTTAGATACGAAAACCGAAAACTGTTATCTAAACGTCTTAGCTAAATCTAGTAATCTTTCAACAAAAAGATAACAAAAGAAATGTTCAATGCTTCAAAAAATACATGTATTTAACGTCTCATCAAACTATACCTTATATAAAGAGAAACTGACAGTTTAGGTGTCCACTTTTATGCGAAATTACATATTTCATTTCTCATTTTGCACCATGTTCCTAAAAGGTTCCCAAATTATTACGAAATATTCTCAATTGGTTCTTTTATCAGATTGTTTTTTTTAAATTAAGTTAACGGACTCATCACAGTTATCAAGATTTAAAGAAATATAGTTTAACAACTTTTGAGACTAAATAAATAAAAAATTAATTTTCACTTTTTCCAGTTTTTTCTCCACTGCCTCCTCCACCATGTTCCGAACACGATTAATCAAATTATTCTCACTGTCTTCTATCGTTCTCACTTTCCATATTCTTTGTTTTCCAATAGTGACATTATCATCATTAGAAATGTCGACTCAATGTTGACTCTCTATAATTAACTAATAGTGTGTGAGAATAAATTGAGTACATTTTGTAATAATATGGGAATATTTTGAGTACAATGTATAAAAGTGGATATCACCTCACGAGGTTTGGCGAAGTGCTTTGAATTTCATGGGATTTGTCCTATAATGAATTGATGATAATGAATATCCTAATTATTATGAGGATGAATTTGAAGCTACAAGTCTTCGCGCACGTGCACTCTAGTAGTAGTACATAGACTTTGAGACTTTAAGCATAATTGATTTAACAGTATCGAAATAATCCATCAATTCATTTCAAAATTAGCTCCTCCCTTTTAATTTTTCAAAACAAAAATCTCAAATTATTTTTATCCCTCTCTTATGATTTTAACTCCAATTTTAATTTTAAAAACACTCATTCTAAGTTCAATTCACATGAGTAATAGTGTTTTTCATAAAAAAATTATGATAATTATCAATCAATTCAATATATTGAAAAAGTCTAATCTATTTAGTGTGTATCTTAACCGGGATGTTTCAACTAATTTAGCTGTGAGAAATTGATCAATTATGTTTGATTCTCCATATTCCCTTACATTAACATTTTTTTGTGTCTATAATGAACCAGCTAAAACATGTGGAATCTTGTGATGTTGCTGCATCAAAGCTTAATACACTTTGATATGGTTCCAGATAATTGTAAACCGTAGTAGTATTAGTCATTGGTTCGGTTGTCGCGTTTAGTTTTTTCCCCTTGCTTGATTTCCTCAAGTTGGTGTAGAGAAAAATGAACACAGTGAGAATGGAGTAGTTCATGAGCTTATTCATGTAGTAGTCTGTTCCGGTAAACCATAATTTATTCATCAACATTGCTATAAGAGCCATCAGATATTTGTCAAGCCTTATGAGCATTTCTGAAACACGCAAGATCACATTTTGCAAGTAAAAACAATAGATCTCGTCATGTACATCTGTTGCATACCATATTTGGTGGACTAATGGGCAATGAAAGAGTATATGTTGTAATGTCGTGTCTTCGCTAGTGCAAGAAAAACAATGAATTTCAACTGGTCTTCTTCTTTGATTGAGATTCCTTGCTGATAGAAGATAATCATTGCATAATCGCCATGGAGTTCCCAGATCCATTACTTCTGACAGGGATACAAAATTCCTCAGTCATTTTTGGATTACTTTGTGGCGAACGTTTGTGACTGCTTTGAATAAGAGTTCTACCTCCCATCCCAGACTGGCAGACAGACTGAGGTAACAAACAGGACTTTAGGAAATATGATTCGTAGTGTTTGTGGTGAAAAACCGAAGCAGTAGGATTTGGCTTTTCCACAGGTCGAATTTCTTATAACAGTGCAGTGCATTCAACTACGGAAAAATCTCCATTTTCTCTTGTTTATACTACTGTTTCGAAGCATGTGGTGGATTTGGTCGAGTTGCCAAAGGTTCCTAGAGTTAGTAAGTCGGTAGAAAATTTGGCTAAGGAGATTTTAGAGACCAAGGAATCTGTTAAGGCTCGTTTGGAGGCTACTGGGAAGAAGAATAAGAAGGTTGTTGATAAGCGTAAGAGGCTCAAGGTTTTCAAGGAAGGAGATGACGTCATGGTATTCTTGCGCAAGGATCGATTCCCAATTGGTATGTACAATAAGCTCAAACCAAGTAAGTATGATCCGTTGAAGGTGTTGCGAAAGATTAACGATAATGCTTATGTTGTGGCTCTTGCGGATATTATGATTATTTCCAACACTTTTAACCTGACTGATATTTATAAGTACCATGAGGATGAGGTTCTTTATCCTGAAGAGAACTAGGGGTCGAGTTCTTCGGAGGTGGAGAATGACGGCGAAAATTGAAGAAGCGATGGATCACCGTAAAGGTTCGATACAGTTTTAAACATAACTTTTGCGTTCGGAATCATAATCAGGCGAGGCTGGATGCGTTCGAACCGTCTCGACGAGTAGATCAGGGACCTTGTTAAAGCAAAGGCAGCAGGCCAGAATCGCCATTTGACATCGTTTAAGGATTCACAATGCCAAATTACTATTTTTGAGTGTTTTTTGATTTTCTTTTTATTTCGAAAGAAATTCCAATTTTTTTTTTATTCCCGAATTTTATTTTAGTATTTAAACACCTCTTGTATTATTTGTATATTTTAATCATTCATAATACTATTTTCGAGATTATTTTCTCTCTGGTGGATTCTAGAACCAAAACCTAGGGTTTGTGCTTGCAGGCCTTAATTGTTCTTCAAGATTCAAGCTTGCGGATGTCTTTGATATTCTGACTGTGTCACTATCGGCATCAGGTTTTCTCTATAGGGAGTATCTTTCAAGGGACAATCAATTTTTGTGTGATCCATATACCCACATAACTCACAAAAGTGATGTAATCTTTCAAATTGTAAGTAGAATCTATAGCAGTTACTGGATTATCATACAAGAAGTCGTGAATTCTCGGAATAGGCTCCTCCCCTGATAAGTTGATTCTTATTTTCAGGTTTGTCCCTTATACATGTTCCTATCTTGTTTCGGGCCAATATTCTGATTCCACCATGGTCATTTCCAACAATGGCGGCTAGGGATGGGCAAAAAAAATCAAAAACCGAACAGAAAATCGAATTATCCAAATTCGAATAACCCAAACCGAATTTAATATACGGTTTTCGGATATCCGAATTGAATAAACCAAATTCAAAATATGGTTTTTGGATCGGTTTGGGATATTAAAACTCAAACCGAAACCCGAACCGAATATCGAATTTTAAATAAATAAATAAATATAATAGTTAAATTTATAAATAAAAATAAAAATTTATAAATAAATTTAAGTTGGATGACCAATCTTTATATTTGAAAAATTATCCCAAACTCTAAACCCTATGTAAGTTTGGGGTAATAAGTAAATAACATAAGTTCCCCTTAGTAAATTTGTGGAGTTCTTGAAGGTGAATGTAAATGTGGAGTACTTGAAAGCTTGAAGAATGTGAAGGTTTTGAAGATGAATATTAAAACGAACTATTTTTCTTTAATATTAAATGCAATGCTAAAATTGTTATGGTTGAATTTGTATTATATTTGTTGGATTTTTATTTTGAAAACTTGATTTTGATGATGTAGAAATTAGATTTCTCTTTTAAATTTAATTTTAAATTAAATTATTCGATTTTAGAGATTATTTTTAAAAATTACAGTCAATTCGGTTTATTTAAGTTGAATTCGGTTTCAAACCGAACCGAAACCGAATTCCGAATTCAGTTCGGATAATTCGGGTTATTCGGGTCGGATTCGATTTTGAAATTTTTAGGGGAAAAATCGAATAACCCGAATCAAATAAATCGAAAACTGATAAACCGAACCGACAACCATCCCTAATGGTGGCCGTGTCCATATTTGATAGAGCTGGAGGTACATCATACAAATGAACCTAAATAGGACGATACGTAAAAGGTACCTTATACATTGGGTTTTTCCATCTGTTTCCCTGAGAACAACCAGGCAATACTAAAAAAATCGTGGATAATTGTCCAGAACTTTCTTCTTGTCGTCATTCGAATAAAACTGGAACAAAACCAAATTCCTCCCCATGTTAAATCCTTCGACCTCACCTTTGCATCTCCGAGCGTGACTCATTGAAGAGATCATTGATTCAACCCTTTTATTTTTGTGCGTCAGTGTCTTCACAGCAAAAAGGATCTTCTCCCTTGTAATCAAACTACTTTGCTTTTTCTGCTTGCAGGCTTATCACTTTCCGAGATCTTTAGGCTTTCATACCTTTGGGCCAATTCTTCAGCCATATTCATGGTTGCAAGGTTGTCTATACGATGGTGGAGAGTGATTGGGAGATTCATATTCTTGTGAAGGAAATGGAAAAGAGCTGGGATGTGGTGGAGATGACAATACAAATTGAGTGTCATATATAGATGAAATTGAGTGATATCCTCAATACTGGAAGTTTTTTTTTGTAGTGACAATTAGGGACATACTCTTAGCACCCGAGTGCACCACCACCAACAAACCACCAACACCAAAGCTGAAATCACCATAATCTCACTTCATCAACCACCTAAAACGCGATCCAACAAAACTTGATAATCCTTATTAAAAATCACCCTAAAATTCACAATTCATAACAGAATTTCTCTATTTTAAAGAAGATGAGTTAATCACTAAATTCACAATTCTTGAAGATTTAAATTTAGAAAAAAATTTCTAAACTCAAAGATTAATTATCTCTAAATTAACAAACAAGCCGTAACTTCAGCTACTGATCAAATAGTTATAACTTATTCTAAATGAAAAATGTAATAGGTACAAAATTTAACCAAACACTACTCTTCTCATTTACAATTTTGTTTCATAATTGTTTGTGATAACTAACCTAAGTATATTTTGACAATAGTATTATGATATAAATGACAATTCTTATACGGTAAATTGAGGGCAAAGCTCACCGTGTCTCAATAATTAATTGGTAATTAATCTTTTTAAAAAAAAGAAGAAGTAATTAATAATTATTTACATATTCAAAAATTAAAGATAAATATAAATATAATATTTGTATTTAGGAAAATAAACTATAGTAATACTTCTTGTGCTATTGAAGATATGATGTGGATGGTATTCCGAAATATTGTATTAATTTACCTGAAAATAATACTATCTCCGTCTCAACAGAAATAATGGAATTGTTTTGGACTAGTTTTTTTTTATGTAAGATGAGACAGAGAATAATTGTGGAAAGTAGAAATATTTTGGGAAAGCAATGAACCCGATCTTTTTAAAAAAGATATTTTGGAAATTTAACAATATATTCTTTGTTATTTTGGATTATTTTCAAATCAGGAAATTTTTGTTGGGACGGAAAATAAAGAAATTTGTGTTATTTTCGTTGGAATGGAAGGAGTAATATTTATCTAAGGGAAAATCTCAGTAATGGTGGTATACCCATAAGGTTATGGACACGTCATTTTGCTTTTTAACTTAATAATTGTACTATTAAAATCTAAGTTTTAAAACAGGTAATACGATATATTTAAATATGAAAATATAATAAAAGTTATACTCCCTCCGTCCCAAAATAATTAACACATACACTTTGACTCGGTATTTTATGCAAGCTGATGTGGTAGAGAATAATTGTGAAAATGTAGGGATATTTTAAGAAAACAATATGCCTAGTCAAAAAAAGTTGTTGAAATTAAAGAAAATATTGTATGAATTTTTCAACATATTCTTTACCATTTTTTGTAAGAATAAAATGGGTCATTTTATGTGGGACGGACAAAAATAGAAAGTGTGTCAATTATTCCAGGACGGAGAGTATAAAAACTACAATATTTAAATTAAAAAATATTTTATTTAAATTTAAATTTATCGAATGCAATATATAAGTAAAATATATATATATATATAATAATAAACTTTCTATTAAGTATGAACAAACCACCTGTTAGAGGATCTCCTCTTCTATCTAAAACTTAATTCATTTACCATTACTTATTTAGATATAACATTTATAATAATTATAGGTAGGAGTACTTAATAAATAAGTATACAAGTTTTTCTTTGTTTAAAAGTAATTGATAAAAAAATATTTCCAGTAGTATTAATTACTGAATGAAATAATTAGAATACAAAATGTAGACTAGGTCAAATAGATGTCTAGTCTAGTCAACAACCTAATCCATAATAAAATCTAATCATCATATTGACTTATTCTGACACTCCCCTCAAGTGAAGTGTCGGATGCTCGCCGACACAAAGTTTGGATAGGAAAAACTCGAACAACGGACGAAAGAGCCCTTTGGTGAAGATGTTCGCAATCTGAAGAGCCGTGAAAATATGAGCAACAAGCAGCTTTCCAGAAGCAACCAACTCTCAAACAAAGTGATAGTCGATGTCAATGTGCTTCTCCCGCTTGTGAGCAATTGGATTCAGAGTCAAAAAATGGCGCTACTGTTGTCACGTAACAGCATCGGAGAACCATGCAAAGGAACTTGAAGATCTCAGGTACATGAGTAAGCCAAACATCTTCAGAAGCAGTATTGGCAAGAGCACGATACTCAAACTCAGTGATGGAACGAGAAATTGTGGGTTGTTTCTTGGCACTTCAGGAAACAAGGTTCCCACCTAGAAAAATAGCACATCCATAAGTGGAATCACGAGTCTACAAACAATGAGCCAAATCAGCATCAGAGTATCCCAAATTCCCAACACCTGTGGAGAACTGGCAGACCGAAAAGCAAGACCAAAATGCAGAGTGCCCTGAACATACCTCAAAATCCGAATAACAACAGCAAAATGATTGTCTCTAGGATCCTGAAGGAACTGGCTGACAGTGTTGACCGAGAAGGCCAAATCAGGACGAGTGATAGTCAAGTACTGAAGAGCATCAACTAGAGAATGATACAAAGTCAGATTCCAAAATGGTTGACTGATCGAACCGTGTAGCTGAAAATCTAGCACAAATGGTGTTGAGACTAGTGCAGCATCAAACATCCTACACGAATGAGAATGTCGCGAGCATACTTTGCTTGAATAAGAAGTAAACCTGATGAAGTAGGTGAAACTTCAAGGCCAAGAAAGTAGTGAAGAGCGCTGAGGTCCTTAATCGCAAACTCTCGATGTGTCCGATCAATTAACTGCCGAAAGAGAGTCGAATTGTTCCCTGTAAGAATGATTTGGTCTAAAAACACCAGGAGATATAGTAACAATGATCCTCTCGAAAGAACAAACAATAAGGTGTCGGCTGAGTTGCACTGAAAACCAAGCCGAGTCAAATAAGTGCTAAAGCATTGGAACCATGCCCGAGGAGTTTTCTTAAGTCCATAAATGGCCTTTCACAAGAGACAAACATAATATGGATGAAGAGGGTCCTTGTATCTAACGGCCTGCATCATATAAACTGGAGCATCGAAGATGTCATTAAGAAAGGCGTTCTTGACATCTAGTTCATGAATCGGCCAGGAGCGCATCATGGTAATGAGGAGAGCTGTCCGAACAATGGATGCTTTAATCACAGGACTAAAAGTGTGATCAAAGTTAAAACCTGGAATCTAAAAGAAACCCTGCGCCACAAGTCTAGCTTTATGACATTCAGTAGTGCCATCTGGTCGAAACTTCAGCATATAAACCCATTTGGAGCCAGCAATATTAGAGTCCAAAAGGCAAGACACCAAATCCCAAGTTTGCTGACCATGAAGAGTTGTCATCTCGTCATCCATGGAAGAAAACTAAACCGGATCCTGAAGGGCAGTGCGATAATTTGTGGGCTCAGACTAAGCAAGTAAGGCAACACAATAAGACCATGAGCGATAATATTTGAATAATTTATGCAATGTATAACCTCAGTAGCTGACCTAGTAGCCATCCGATGTGTACGAGGCCTAGGAGGAGAGACCGCAAGAGTGGAATCAGCCGATGCTACCGGAGAAGAAGGAGCTGACCTGACCGGAGACTGGATAGCCAACCTGACGTGAGACGGGATAACCGAGGTCACCGGAGGCCGAGAAGTAGGTTCTGGATCGGTGGCCAGACGGTGCAAGGAGCTGGGTAAGGCATAATTGCGAAAGACAAAGGAGGAACATACTCGTCATCCGGATCAATAATGTTGAAACATCCAAAGTAGACAAAGGAGAGCCAGGGGCCAAAACAGTTGAGGCAGCAAATGGAAAGTGTGTCTCATCAAATTGAGTATGACGAGTGATGTAAACCTTGACTTTAGAAGAATCAAGGCACCGAAAACCTACGTACTAGGAGCTATAGTTGGTAAAAACACAAGGGATGCTGCGGGGAGCCAACTTGTGATCAACATAAGGTTGAACAAACGGAAAAACCTGATACCCGAATGGATGAAAATTTGAGTAGATAGGGTCACGAATGTAGAAAAGCTCATAAGGAGAAGCACCCTTAAGAACCAGAGTAGGTAATCAAATGATCGTATAAGCAGTCGTACCAAAAACATCATCCCAGTGAGAAATGGGCATGTGCAAGTGGAACAACATTGTGAGACCCATTTCAGCGACGTGTCTATATTTGCGCTCTGTGCGCCCATTCTGCTCCAGAGTGTACGACACGAAATCTGGTGGTGAATGTCTTTAGTAGAAAAATGAGATAGTAGGCGAGTGTTCGGTAACTCCGTACCACCATCACTCTGAAAACCTTCATTTTGGATGAAAATTGGTTCTCGACTAGTGCCTCAAACTATAAATAAGCATCTATAAAATCCAACTTACGACGAACTGGAAAAAGCCAAGTGAATCGAGAAAAATCATCCATAAATAAGGCACAATATGAAAAACCATTCGATGATAAAACAAGGGAAAGGCCCAAAAAGTCACAGTGAATCAAATCAAGTACGTGCGCAACATGTTTATGGTTCTTAATAAAAGGCAACCGTTGATCTTTCGTCATAACACAGGGGGCGCAGGTTTGCGGTTTAGGCAACAAGGAAGGAAATGAAAGTAAACCAGACTTCTGTAAACTGGAAATAATTGTTGTCGGTGCATGTCAAAGCTCGTAAGATGGTCGTCCTTTATTCTGCTGGAAATGAGAAAATAGAGTTGCCTCGCCTCTATCCAAAATGTAAAGACCACCTTCACTTTGACTCCTGCCTATGACTACCTTGGAAACTTTGTTCTAAATGACAAAGTTCTGATCATTAAAAGTGACAAAAACATTTAAATCTCTGGTCAGTATACTAATAGAAAACAGATTCTTAGTAATCTCAGAAAAAACAGAACATCAAATAAGTATAAATCATTAGAAATCTTAGAGTCACCAATATGAGAAATTCGAAGAGAGGCACCATTACCAACAGAGACATAAGAATTACCAGAATAGGGAGTCACGGTCTCCAAAATAGAAGCCAAATAGAGTCACCATTGATTTTTGAGGCACCAGAATCAATGTAGCAATCTGAGGTGCAAGTGAAAGGCTCTAACTGCTGGGACGACTGAATTTTTTTAGCCAGAAGAGTCGAATTTGTAAGGCGACCTTAAGAACCAATCTGTGCAAGCATCTTACAGCAGGTAACAACATAATAACCGGGATGACCACACCAGGTACAGTGCGGCCACTCATGACCAAACCCAGCCAAGAACTGACTAGCACAAGACTTGCCGCCATGCCATCCTCCAAAATAGCCACCCCTGGCAGTGCGTAAACCGTATGCGTCGCCGCCCCTCGCCGACAAGTGATCCCACACGCGCTCGACCGAGGGGATTTCTCCTGCTGTGAACGCAACAAATCCTGTAGCTGGGGCTGAATGCCCCGGTAAACTCTTCAAAAAAGTTTCGTGGTTTTTGGCACGTGACAAAACATCGGCATATAATAGAGTAAGCGAAGAATTTATCAATGGTGAAGAAAAATCTTTAAATACACTGCCAAAAGCAGTTAAAAACTAAATAATCTGATCGAAACAGGAGAACCCATCATAAATAACTGCTCAAAAATTTCCTTAAATTTAAGGTGAAATTTGTGAACTGTACCAGTTTTAGGTATACCGTGAGCATCGACACGAAGACGGAATATGGTGGAGGCACTACTCGCATGAAAAATGGATTGAATACTATCCCAAATTTCCTTGGACGCCGCTCTAAATAATTTATAGTATGTTTACTCTAAATATGTAATATTTTTAACCAAAATTCAAATAAGCCTGTGAGTTTATCCAAATAGTTTATAACCCGAATTTGACCCAAATTTTAATTATTTAAACCCGTCAATTTTTCATCTTATTGTGATAAAATTACATTTAAATCTCTGAACTTTTCATAACTTATGGAAAAGTTATTTTTCAAGAGACAAACTTTTTAAAATATGTCACGTACTTGGAAAAAAATAGAGATGGCAAGGGTATACATGTATCACAAACTATAGTTTTTTTAAAACAATCTTTCAAAGATGCTGGGAAAACTCTCAGCGACAATTACAATGAGTGGAATTGATAACCAACCTAACAAGACTCTAGTAATAACTATCATATTGCAAAAATATCTAAATTACATGTCAACCAGACTGATCATCTATACTATTACAGATAAGAGATCCAATAAAATACTATAACATCGCTGTCGGGGATATTAACTTGCTTCCCGCGAAAATCATGAACACTTGCAAAAAGGGACGTATCACACATCAATATCACTGCGCCAAACAGGAATCTTCTACAAATGTAACACCACTTGATCCAACCACGATCTATGTTATTCAAACTGTAAACACATTGAAAAACACAGATCTAATGAACCCAAATTATTGGAAACCCAAAAATAAAACCACAAACGAAAGTGCGAACACACAATCTATATAATCAGAACGAGAACAATACTTCAACGTGAACAACTAAATCGAGTAATCATCATGAACACAACAATTTAGCCGATCACGTTGAAGAACAAAACTAATTTGTGGAGATAAATCTCACACTTATTTAATAATAAAAACATTGATTAAAATAAATTGTCTCACAAACTATAGTTAGATTATCGGCAAAGGAAAGGAGCTTTCCCAGATTTAGCAGAATTAGGGGAGATTGGGATAGGAGATTATGGTGGGTTATTTCGGTAGTGATGTCGCATCCAATAGGTGGGCCAGTCATTAAATTAAGTCTAACAAAATTGTTTAGAAACGTAGAGTGGGCATCATGTGAAGAAGTATGGAAAGGAGGGCCATATCCATGAGACGAGCTTCTTTACATCATGGTGATACACATCAATATCTTCTCTCGTTTCAAATTAAAATGCACTTGATAAAAAAAAATAAAAATAAAAAATAAAAAAATAATAATAATAACAATCTAACCAACCTTTTATAATAAATATATAACCATAACATTCCATTGCTCAGTTACTCTCATCTACTATGCTAAACAACGTATTTTTTACTAGATTTTCCCAAGCAAAAGTAAGGATGGATGTCGAGTCGGTCTAATTGATTTTTGGTTTATTCAGTTCTGGTTAATTGGTTTTGCCTTTAAAAATACAAAACCAAAACCAACCTACATAACCCAAAAAATTAAATTATCCGAACCAAATTCGAAATTCGGTTTCAATTTGAAACCGAATTCAAACCGAATAATCGAACTCATGGAGAAAAATTTAAACAATTACTAAAAATATATAACTTAATTTAAATAAAACTATATAATTTCATTTCTACATCATCAAAATCAAGTCTTCAAAATAAAAATTCAACAAATACGATACAAATTCAACCATAACAATTTTATCATTACATTTAATATTAAAGATCAATAGTTTGCTTTTAAATTTATCTTCAAAACTTTCACATTTTTCAACCCTTCAATGGAGTATTGAAATGAACCTGAAATGTTCTTCATGTCAAATGAAGTATTGAAAGGAACATGGGAACGTTCTTCACGCCAATTATGCTAATTTCAAGAAATGAAATTTTCTGTTATACAGAAGAATAAGTTAGAAGATAAACGGAAATCAGAGAAGGTGAACAAAGGTTAAAAGTCCAACTCAGTGACGGACGAAAATCGCAAGAAAAACAAAAACGAACGAAAAAGATAGGCTCTAAATACTACAACCTCTGCTAAGGCATTACCCCAAACTTAGTGTTAGAATTTGGGCCTTTAGGAATAAATTTTAAAATTTATAGATTGCTATTACAATATATATATATATATATATATAATTAATTAATTTTTTAATTACAATTCAGTATTCGAGTCTGATTTCAATTTGAGTTTTAATATTCAAAACCACACCAAAATTCATATTCAAAATTTGATTTATTCAATCTGGTTATCCAAAAATCATATTTTAAATTTGGTTCGACTTTGTTCAAATTCGAATTATTTGATTTTCAGTTCGATTTTCATTTTTCAGTTTATCGCCACCCCTAAGTAAAGGTACCCATTTTTCTGAAGGACAAAATTCACTTGTATATTTATTTTTATGCAGCCATTTACATTCTTCTTCCTTACTCCATCTGTCCTGGATTAAATTGCATATATTTTTTTCACGGTTATTAATAAATATATTTGTCCGTTAATATATTTAATACGTATAATATTGACAAATAAAAAGTTACTTTGTAGAAACTACTCGTTATGACGAATCCAATAATATCACATACGATAATATTATTTCCTATATACCTATTTAAATATGCGGTAAAATTTTGACAGTGAATAGTGTCAAATAGTAAAATGTGCAGTTTAATTCGAGACAGGGGGAATAACTCTTTTTTTAAAAAAATTTAAAACTCACCAATGGTGATGGGGATTATTATTAGGTTTCTCTTACCCTGAATAAAACATATTACATTGTTTGCTCAAAAGTTTGCATGTCTTCAAAGTTGAATCTAGTGAAAACAAACTATGTGTAAGAAGATCAAGTGCCACAATATAAAACCCTATCATTTTTCCTCCACTCCTGTTTTAGAAAAAGAATAGGCCTAATCTCCTTGACGAGGTCTAGTACGGCGTTCCACTTTCTTTTCTCCACACCACGTGTTGACAAGAAAAGGTGACATCCCATACTAACCTCTTGCACGTTACTCCCCCCAGAGTAATGCACTTTAACTCTTTCAATAGTCTAGAAGTTCAATGTATGCATCATCCATTGTCCATGCCATCCTTCAATCTTGATAAGCCAGTCTCCATATCCTTTGGCATGTTGACTAGCCTTCCCTTTTGTGAAACATCTTAATAGTTGAAATATGAATTGTGAAATACTCCATTCTACCTCTATACTTGAGAGATTCCATATATCTATGATCAGATTAGTAAACCTCCAAGGTATTTTGAACTCCCTCCTTATCATGTTTAGAAGAATGAGGGAGTCCAGTTCTACTTGAATATCAGTAAAACCATTGAAGAAGGCTATTTCTATTCCCAAAATTAAAGCTCTGGTCTCTGCCTCTAAGATGTCCATGTTATGGAGATATTGAGCTTTTGCTATGAGAACCTCTTCCTGCTTGTTTCTGATCACCATTCCAGCTCCTGCTGCTCCTGTCTTCAAAGTTGATCCATCTGTGTTCAACTTTGCTTCCTTATAGGGTAATCTCCAAGCCACTATGTTGTGTTGTCTAATTCACATCACATTATTTACAGGAGCCAAAGATAACAAAGTCGGAATTGTCTTGTGCTTTTCTACTCTCTTCCATTTAATCCCATGGATTTTCATATTTCCTCCATTTTTAAAAAATAACATCACACGTACATTTTACTTTAATATGTTTCACTTATAATGGCACATTTAATATATAGTAGATATTTAATCACTTTCATCCATTTATTTTATGTTTTGTTCGCAAAATTTGATTTCTTCACGTATTTTATCTCTCATAGTTTCCAATGCGAAAAGTAAATATGGTAGTGTTAGTGAAATGGAAAAGTACTTACTTTTATCCACTTATTTATTTCCACATATGAAACAATGTTCTTGGAGTTAAATTATATTTGGAAATTTTGAATTGGGACTGAGAAGTAGAATGTTAGTTTTGAGAATTTGTTTGATATTCGTCATAGTGATATTTTTTTAATATCAATATTCTAAAAAAACTACTGCCTCTGTCTTAGGTGAAATTGCACTCTTGCTTTTTTGACACTATTCTCTATCAAAGATTGACCGCAATTTGAATAGATATATGAATAAGAATATTATCGTATATGATATTGTTCAATTCATCGTAATAAGGAGTTTCTAAATATCAACTTTTTATTTGTCATTATTACACGTATGTAAACATATTAATGGTCAAACATATTTTTTGAACAACGTGATAATGATTGCAATGCAATTTTAACTGGCATAGAGGGAGTAAATATTAGGGATTATCGTATAAATTTTTAAAACTTATTCGTAATTTTTAAAAACTTATTCGTAATTTTTAAAAACTTATTCTGAAAGTACTAATGGTGAAGTTAGTGAAATGACGTATTTTAAGTGAAAAATGAAAGTAATGTGATTGGTTCTAGATTTTTTTTAAAAGTAAAATAATATACTAATAGAGTTTGTCTCCTAAAAGACCGTTTCATATTGAGAACAGAGCTATTGAAAATATAGGATGAAGGAAATTAAATTTAGGATTGTTTTCGCATTTATTTTAAATTCAGGGTCTTTTTTAAAATAAACAAAAAACGTGAAAGGCATAATTGCAATTAAGCAAAAGACCAAACAAGTTCACCGTCTTCTCCGGTGAACTTGTGCCATTTTCGCTGGCTTCTTCGTCGAGGTTATGTTTCCGATCGGTTATCATTGCTATTTCTCGCATTTCGTCCCAGCTTATCACGTTTCCGATTGGTCTCTTTGCGTTTTTGGTCGAATTTCAGTCTTCGTTGTCGATTTTTGGTTTATGGAGAAATTGTTATCTCCGATGATTTGAGTACAGAATTGAGGGCAAATTGAGGGAATCGAAGAAAGCTTAATTTCTCAGACAGCGATGGTACATAGCCTACAGAATTAGGAGCCTTAATGGTCGATGACGCAGATGGTGAGCGATGTGCGTAGAACAACTGACGACGATGAATGTAGAAATCCCCCTACAAACTCGACCCAAGTTCTTCTCGTCGGCTTCTGCTACGGGATACATTATTGAAACCGACAATAGATTTCTGGGGACAATTGGAATTTGTTGGGTAGGGTAAATAGAAATGCGCCAATTCATTTTTCAGGCAACAGATTGGGTATGATTCTTAATTGGGTTAGAAGAGTGCATCCAATTTAATTACTCTGTGCCTGAATATTTGAGCTTTATTTTGGGTTTAGCCTAATTCCTAAAATTTCACATCTAAATAATAATTTAATATTAGGTATAATAGTTAAATATTAATTTTTTAAATAAACAAAATTAAAATATTTGAACCACACAAAAGTGCATACACACGCACGCGCACACACAGACATGCACGTGCACACACGCCTCCAAACATGCCCCACACACGCACACACACATGCTCACACACACACATGCACATAATCACGCACACACACACATTCCCACACACACGTCCACACACACGCACACAGACATACACACACGCTCGCACACACACGCACACATCGAATTTAAATAGTTAAATATCAAATAAAAAGACTAAAAATACACTAGATTATAGTTAAACATCAAAATTCTAAATATGTAAATTAAATAAAGATAGTTAAATATCAAGTATATACACTAAAGCATACTCCATTCACCTTCAACTTGATCCGATCGGGTCACGCCACCATCACCGTCATGGCGGAGCTGACGACACCGCCACCACCCTTAACTCTGTATTTTGCTAATGTTGTCTCCAATCCCGATTCATCTAATCCCACAAAAAATACCCAAAATAATTTCATATCTTGCTTCAATCCAAAACCCCGAGTGGATCATCTCTGTGAGCCTGGTCTTATTTTTCCCGATGAAGACTGCGATAGGCTGGAGGCTCCGCTAATACTCACACTGATTGGAAAGTTCTCACATGGCCGACCGACGATAGACAAATTGAGAAAGGGCTTTCACACAGCGGGCTTCAAGGGCGCAGTAGATATCTATCTCCTCGATCCGAGACAGGTACTAATTCGATTCACCTTGCCAGAAGATTATTATAGATGTTGGCTTCGTAAGGTTTGGAGTTTTGGAATGTATTCTCTTCGAATCATGAAGTGGGATCCAAGTTTCGATCCAGATGCGGATTCCCCAATCGCTTCTATATGGGTTGCCTGCTATGGCCTTCCCCAACAATTTTTTGATTTTGATGCCAAGATGAACATCGAAAGCTTAATTGGAGCGCCTTTAAAGGTGGATCAAGGAACCCTAAATCGCACAAGGCCACATGTGGGGAAAGTCTTTGTCGAACTGGATATTACGAAGCCGAGGCCGGAGAGAATTTGGTTGCAATATCGTGGTAAAGGTTATATTGGACCTAGGGGGGGGGGGGGGGGGGGGGGGGGGGGGGGGGGGGGGGGGGGGGGGGGGGGGGGGGGGGGGGGG
>JAULKM010148614.1:0-17485 GCA_032355605.1 Rubia tinctorum | reverse complement strand
TGCTTCAACAAAGCTAGCATCTTGATCTGCCATAAACTGAAGTTGTTCCTCCCAGTAAACTTGTCCACCTTCATGTTCAGCGTTGCCATCTTTCTCCTCAATCAGATCTGAGATCCGACCAATCCGATCTGATAAACCCAAAATCTGATAGACCCACTGTGGATCTAACCAGAAGCTCTGATACCAGTTTGTTGTGCGGAATACCGAGAAAGAACAAGAAAAGAAAATAAATCGAAAAACAAAATACCAGAATTTACATGGTTCACCAATTGGCTACATCCACGGCTGACCAAGATCGGATTCCACTAGAGAGAAAAGGTCAGAATTACAGATTTCCTACTCTCTACCAATCCTATCTCTTAGAGTTACAGTAAAAAGATGAGGCACTATATATAGCTCTCTCCGCCCCCCGGACCCCAGGCCAGGGTGCGCTCTGCTCCCCTGGACCCCCGACCCGCTGATCGGGCAGCGAGACTCCCGCACCAACCTATCAAAGCGGCTAATACGTATTCAAGGCATACCAACACTCCCATCTTCTCGAAAACTCTATTTTTCCTCTACATCAACGTGCCTTAGCTTCTTCTTTGTTAAAGAAGACATAGAGAGTGTTCCTCACAGGCCTAGTCTAGATCATCAATGAGTTTTTCCACATGGAGTGTGACGTCTTCTTCCCGGAGCTTTGTGTTTTGTGATTTGCTGAATATCTTGCATTTCAGCCGATATATCATGAGTATCCAATTTATTGCGAGATTTTGCTTTTATCTCGTTTGATTTATCGTGGTTACTTAATCTTATCCACCTCACTCAATGCTTCGTTAGCGCCAATTAGGCGCCATGTTAGCATCAAAATTTCTTTAAGAAAAAACCAATTCAGTTATGGTTTGCTTTGATTGACCACGGTATAAATAGTGTGACGTTATGGGGCATGTTGCTTCTTCTTACTATAAATTACAGGGAGAATGTACCAGTTGCAGTGTCAGTGGTGTGAAAATTTTGTCACAATGCCTCGACGTGTCCTCGCTTGTCCTTTCGAGTTTCTTCCCATGCATTTGTACCGCATTTTACTCAAAGTGATCGGTGTCATCGCTGGATAACCAATTCAGATACGACAAACCACACGACTTCTTCCCAGTCCCTTGTTGATAGCATGACTCCTTATTTTGGTATCGATAGTGTTATTGTTGGTAATGTTTTTTTCCCTTACTGGGAGGTCGTCGTTGTACCTCTCAAATATACAACTTATAGCCCTAAAGTGCTTCCTAAATACAAATAAGTAGATAATGGCAAATCGGGATCATCCACGAAGAAGAGAGATTTTCCTAGGGTTCATGCATATAAGGTAAATAATAACATATATATACATGTATATACATACACACATATATATAAGAAATTAAAGAGGGGGGTTTCTGTTATATTTTCTAAGTTATGAATTTATAAGAAAAAGAAACCATCATCAATGAGAGATTAAGCTAAGCATACAACAAACAACAAAGATTGAGTTTAACACAAAAGACAGGACCTTGGGCGCAATTGATTTCCATTTCTGAGACGTTTATCTAAACTTGAATCAACAACTTATTTACTACCTTGACTTCTTATTATAAAGATAAATATTCCATTCTTCTTTGGTAGTAGTTTACAAGAGTGAATGAACATCTCTTGTCAACCTCACTAATGATCTCTTCAGTCGAGAAATGCCTAAACATATCCCATTAATGGTATTGTGTACAAAGAATAAAAAAACTAGGTAACACTTATAAACCTTAAACCAAAGGTCTAAGCATTGAACCTATTTATGCATTTATTAGGATTAATCAAGAAAGTTCAACATTCAAAGATTTCTCATAATTCCTAACTTAGGATAACATGAAAAAAATTCAGCATCATTATATTCATCTAGAAATTATAAAATCATAAACCCAATTAAAATCTCGAACTCATGCTCTTGGATTTCATGTCAAAAGATAAGAAATTAGCTACTTTCATCAACTCATAACACATTATCATACAAGTAATTCATATCATCAAACCTCAAATCACATATATAACATCTACCACCAAAATTAAATCTCCATAAATGCACAATAGTCAAAGCATTAAATATTTGGAAAGGATTCTCAAGACATGGTCAAGGAAGCTCCAATAAATTGCTTCCAAGACTAAATTTAGCTACTAGAGTTCATAAGCAAATCCAACATAATCAAAGATGAAAATAAAGTAGAAACTAGGATTTCAAAGAGGAGAAAAGTGGGGAAGAATTTCCAAATGATAGGATAAGAGTTGGTATTTATAGTACAAGAAAAAACATAAAGTAGCCCAGGGCAGCAGTTTGTCGTGACCCGCTACAAAAGCATTGCGACCTGTGATAGGTACCAAATGATGCATCTTGAATTCTTAACTTTTCTTGTCCAAACTTCCGCAATTCTTCAAACCCAAAACAATGGTCTTCAAATTCTCCAATCTTCACATCTTTACCTTGTCACACAAAATTCCCTAGAAAAGTAGTAAGATCGCAAAAGTTGCTCCTAATTCTCCTAAGTGAATTTCAAGGAAAAATGAAAATCTAGAGCACAAAAGTATAGAAAAGTAAGTCCAAAATGTCCTAAAATAACAACATAAAATGAACAAATCATTTACCCTTACGCGTATTGGTCATTCTAGAGTTTCTTATTCTTTAACTTTATCCGATGTTTTGGTTGTTCCACAAACTACTGGAAAAAATTTTATTTAGAAAGTTAACTAGATATATGAATGATGTTGTTTTCTTTGATAAGTTATCTTTCACTATTACAATTAATTTTACTAGAGGTGCGATTAGCAAATACTATTTTGATAGAGATGTTTATGTTTTGGACTGTGGTGGTACCGATTTAACTGCATTTGTTGCATCAAGTACGTCTAAAGAATCTTTTTAACTTTGGAATAGTAGATTGGATCATGTTCCTCACAACATCATTTCTTCCATGAGAAAGTCAGGATATTCGTCGGTCACTAGTCTGCTTCCAAAGTCGCATTTGTGTTCCTCTTGCAAGATGGAAAAGAGAAAACATCTTTCCTTTACTAAAAAAATAAGTGTGCACCACATTTGTTTGATTTGCTTCCCTGTGATCTTTGGGTACTTGTGCATATTATTTCTCGTGCTGATTTATTTTATTATGTTATCATTGTTGATGACCACTCTCGTTTCACTTGGTCATACTCCTTACAATGCAAGTCTGATTTTTTTAGGCATGTCTTCATTTTGAGGCACTGGTTGAGAACAAGTTGTCTACCTCTATCAAGGTTTTTCAGATTGATGGCAGGACAGAGTTTGTAAACTCTCGCATGCGATCTCAATTTTCTTTGAAGGACATTCATCATCAGCTTTCATGTCCGTACGTACGGAGAAAAATGGTTGAGATGAGCGGAAGCATTGTCACATCGGAGAAATGGGGCTCTCCAGGATTTTAATTTTCAATTTACATCATTCTTTTTGGTGCGATGCTCACTGCGGCTACCTACACTATCAACCGACTACCTACACCTGTTTTATTTGGTAAGTCTCCATTTTGTTATTTTTGGTACTACTCCTACTCACTCCAACTTTCATCTTTCGGTTGTCAATTTTTCTGTATCTGCGCCCTTATGCTCCTCAATATTTGGTGACTCGGAGTTTTCTATGTACTTTCTTGGGATAAAACTCTAATTACATGGGCTATAGTTTTCTTAATACTGCTACTAAGAAGGAATACATAACTGGACATGCTCGCTTTGATGAGATTTTCTTCCCAGTCTCTTGCTTGGGTCTAGTGACTGCCCCAACTTTGCTCGATGTTTTGATCTTCTTGGAGTTTTCATCAGTGCCAACAGGATTTTTGAGCCATTTTCATCGGCCTCATCGCTACAATCCTTGATGAAGTTAATTTTTGTCCGTGCCAAGAGCTGCACCAACCTCAACAAAGCCAATTTATGCCTGTCTCTCGTAGCTGTTCCTTCAGCATGGTTATCGAGATAGCACGTGCCATCCTCACCAACACATGCACCACCCACCATTGTTCATTGGTGCAGCCACCTGAGGCTGGCAGTCGACTCTCCTCGGGCTTCAGTGTCGCCTGGTTTTGTGACACCCCCATCATGTGTACCTTCCGAGCTTGCTTCTTAACATCCAAGGGCTACTCGTTTGTGAAATGGCTCTCTTTGGTACAAGAAATTTACCTATTATGATATATCTAGTCTTTTGAGTACTCTATTTGTTAGTCTAAGCCACGAGGTTATCACAATGCTGTCAAAGATCTATATTAGGTTGTTATTGTAGATTCTTAAATGGTTGCACCTCGCACTCAGCAGACTTGTGAGTTGGTTTGTCGTCCTCCGCATGTTAATGTGGTTGTTTCAATTGGGTGTTTCGTTTGAAGTACGAGGCTGATAGCCTGCTTGATAATTATAAAAGCAATACTTGTTGCTCATGGCTTTTTGTAATTTCCAGGTTTTGATTATGATCCTACCTGGAGTCCCATGGTGAAGGCTTCTACAGTTCATACCGTGTTAACTTTAGTTATTCTTCGTCAATGAATGCTACATCGGTTGGAAGTTTAAAATGGTTTTTTGAATGGTGTTCTTGACTCACATGTTTACATGGAGCAGCTCACTGGTTACAAAGACCCCATCCTCCCAAATTATGTATCTTTTCCACGCAAGGCCATTTATGGTTTGAAGCAAACTCCTTGTACTTTGTTTCAACGCTTTAGTTCTTTTCTTATTGGTCTTGGTTTTCTTTGTAACTCTTATGGTACATCGTTGTAACTCTTTTGGTACATCATATGTTCTTAATCGTTACTTTCATAGAAAGCGTGAATCTTGAAATTAAGATCACCAATCTTGGAATCATACAAAACTTTTTGGGTTTGGAGGTTAGAGGTTGTTTCTAATTCAAACGGCTTATTCCGTGGTCAGCCAAGATATGGCAAGGATATTTTGACTCGCGCTGGAAAGCAAGACACCACGGCCATTGCTACATCCTTTGTGGTTTTTTCGCAACTTCTCAATTTTTCGTGTAAGCTGTTTGGTAATCCACACTTTATTAATCCTAGGTGGGTTGCACTTCAGTACTTGTTAATCACACATCCCAACTTGTTTTATGTTGTAAATATGACCATCCAATTTATGTAGGCACCCACTGATGACAACTTTCAGGCCATCACTCGAATTTCGCGCTATGTTCGTGGTACTCTTCATTATGGTTTGGTCGTTTGCGCAAATCCATCTGTTTTTCTAGTACTTGGATATTCTGATGTCGATAAGCTTGTAGTGTAGAGACTCGTAGGTCCACATATGGTTGCACCATCCATCTTCGTTGGCGGTAATCTCGTTTCTTAGAGTGCTAAGAAGTGACCTATGGTGTTTCGTTATAGCTCGAAAGAAGAATATTGTGTTATAGCCAATACTGCAGCGAAACTATCTTGGTTGATAAATCTTCTAAGGAACTTACGGGCATCGATTCATATGTTGCAGTGTGATAGCAACATTGCTATCTTTCTTTCCCATAATCCTGTTTCGCAACAGAGAGTCAAGCACGTTGATATAGAATATCATTTTGTGCGTGAGATAATGTCTTCTGACAAGCTCAAGGTATTTCATGCTTCTTTTGACCTTCAGTTTGCTGACATCCTTAAAAATGGTCTATTGCATCCTCAGTTTTAGTTTTTCCGTTCCAAGCTCTGAGTTTCTAGTAATCCTACTCTTTGCTTGAAGGGGATAATAGAGTTATAGAAGGAATGAAAGGCGGATGCAGGAATAATTTTTTTCTGATTGGTTTTGTAATATCTTATTTCATGTACAATTTTACTTTGTAACCCTTTGTACTCACATATAAATATGAATATAAACAGTCCCAACAATTGTAGGTTTTATATTCTATTAAAAGTGATACTCCCTCTATCCCAGAAAGATTGGCAAAATTTGACTTTTGGAAGTCAAATTGGACCAAGTTTAACCATTAAATTCTGTAATTATATATGTAAAACTGTTATCTGTTATATGTTATTGGATTCGTTTTAACATATATTTTAAATTATTTTTTCCAAATTTTCTTCACACAAATAAAGATATGATTAGGTTTATATTGATTCAGTAGATTTTCAAAAGTCAAATTGTGACAATTTATCTGGGATGGGTGGAGTTTAACATTTTAAAAAGATTGATGAGAAAATTAGTTTCATGATAAATCGAGGAGTTCGTCTCTTAAAAGACGGTCTTTCCATAAGTTATAGAAAGACCAAAGTTTAAACTGTAAATTTGAAGAAATCAAAATAAAATTTTTGGGTTGTATTAATTGGGTCATAAACCTATCACTCCTAAATGTTGCATAATGAATTTTTAATATTACAACTAAAACCTTTTAATTTCCTTCCTTTTAATTATGTTTATATTTTACTTTCTTTTCTAAAATATTTGATTTCAATGAATTCTAATTTTTCATTATTCTTTATTAGAAAAAAATCACGCATTGATCATTTTATTATTAAAAGAAATTGATTTTAAAATATTATTTATTCAAATTCGATCACTCAAATTTATTTACGTTTAAATTCATTAACAATATTATTTTGATAAAAATATTTTAAGATATTATTATTTGTAAAATTGTATTGAGAGAAATAAGTCATGTACAAAATTAGTGTATGAATTTTCCACTAATATATAAATTATACTTGAAAATTATGTTGTAATAATAAAAACATATAACTTATAAAATATCACGTGAATGTAATCTTAATTTTGTTTTTCTAAAATTTTGTTTGTTTAAATCAGTTTTATAAAAAATTATAATTATAAAAATAATAAGGTACACTATGAAATACTAATAATTTAAATTGAAATTATAATAAAAACACACAATACATATTAATAATAAATTTCACACAACATTTACAATAAACCGGCAATGACATAAAAGAACTAGAATGGATACGATAAATTTTGAAAAAATTGAAATGATACATACTAGATAGAAAATTACATAAAATATTTCCGCTTCTCAATAATGATCCGGGAGACCTGTTCTTGATCCACCAATACCAGAAAATAGGTTTCCCGTTCCTGGAGTTGGTGTAGATCTTTTTGCCATGATTTTGTATGCTCTTGTTGGACATATGCATACTAGGGCTTGTATTTTGAGGCAAAATACCGTACAAACCAACCAACCCCGAATCACGTACAATTTGTACCGAAAATGTTGGTAACCGATGATTTAATATGGTAGTAACGTACCATACATTTTTTATGGTATGGTAATGGTATTGAGAAAATATTACCATGGTATTACTGTATAGTACCACATATTTATATATTAAAAATAATTAATATTATGTGAAATTTGAGCTTTTATTTAGTTATAACTTAAAAATAAGACTTAGGCATTTGTTAATATTAGAACCAAATTAATAATTCAAATATGTAATATATTTTTTCCCAATATGTTGGATATTAATAAAAGTTTAAAATATTTTTTAAAACTAGATTTCTTGACAACTCACATTTTTGTTCTTAAACTTTAAAAAAAGTTAAAATCATAATTCTCTTTTATTTATTATAACTTACATATTATCCAAAGTCTTGTTTTAGACTGAGCAACCGTTAAACGGAGGCATTTTATATTTGATGTAACTAATGGAGTAATTTGATGTTTGTTTTTATTTATTTGAACAAGGTTCGATCTTATAATTTTAAAAAAATTAAAAAATGTATCGTAATGTACAAATACTTATAGTACAACGTTAAAAAGTATTGAAATAACGTTTTTCATGATTGGTCGACCATTAGTCAGTCTAACAAGAGAATTTCTCTGCTTAGTATAGTTTTTATTTTGATGTTATCTTAATTTATTATTATTATGATTAGAGAATATTTAATTTTCTAGAATTAAGTTTATACAATAGAAAATTTTAATTATTTATAGGTTGTTTTATGAGCAAATAATTAATTCATTATAACTTATATTATGTGGTATTATACCGTACCGTACGATACCAACCAAAATTTGTGTATACCAATGTGTTGGTATGCCAAAAATTTGGTACGATATTGGTTTTAAAAAATAATATACCGACATTGTTGGTATGGTACGCGGTATTAGTAAAAAGTGATGGTAACCATATCGAATCCACCTTTAATGTGTACATTCTAGAATCACTAATGGTGTTCAAATCCCTTTCCATCATTTTATCATCACGAACCAAATCTAAGCGAGTTTGGTGGATGTTATACATGTCTAACTGTTCACGTTTTCGTGCTTGACTTGACTCCATCAGAGTTAAAATGCGATCTCTTTCTCTTGGGCCGTTGTTGAGATAGGATGAATTTTGTTCCATCATTTAAGATTTTGCTTTATTTCCTCCAATGGGGCGTGTTGATGTTGAACCACCAGAACTACCATCTGTATCCATATGGAGAGAGTCAAACCCGGGATGAGATGCCATTGGAGAACTAGAAAAAGGATTCTCATCTGACTGGGAAGGGAAGTTATTGAAATTCGTTGGGCTTGTGAATCGCTGTGACGGTCGTGACGATGGTGCATCGTCTTAAAATTTCAGAACATCTTTAAGAATATCCCATACATGTTCAAACATAATTCTTTTTTTTAAAAAAATATTTTTCATCTAGTTTCAACATCTATTTTGTTCGATCCATCTAGGAAATAGTCAATGTAAGTAAGTACTAACATACAACCAGAAGTAAATAAAATAACATAGTAATATTATAATTTAAACTTACAATGTCATTTTTGGAGGCACCACTTGGATTCATATTGTTAACTTGACGAACACATCCAATTAACTTTCGTACTGCCTTCTCCATGATCGGAAAACGTGAACTCAAGGATCTCTCAGTACGATATTCACCGATCCCAGTTACTCCGTCATTGTAAATTTGTTGCACACGTAACCAAAAGGTATCGATAGATTGGTTGTTTCCTATAATAGGATCTTGTGATACATGCAGCCACAAATAAGCCAACAACCTATTTTCTTCAAAATTGTAATTTGTGCCTTTGGAAGATGGAGTGTGTTTGGAAAACATGTTGAAATTGGGAGAAATATTTTTTGTATCAAACTCGAAATTGAGAGAATATATCGTAGTGAAAATATCTTATAATGGAATATGCTATAAATAAGGGATTTTTGGAATACAAACAAATGAGTTCTTGAAAAAGGCATTGCATTATTTGAGATACGTCCAAATGCATGTGTAAATTACTCACATGTGATGCTTTTAAAGCTGACATTGTGTACATTACTCACATGGGAAACATCCAAATGCATCATTACTCACAAGTTGAATGGTCAAATCAGGTAAAAATGAATCAAAATTGCATTATTCGTGTACAACATCATTACATGGGATGCTCTAACCCCAATAATTTCTAAGAAGTTGATGTAGGTGACTTGTCAAATCAAGAAAAAGGGGGGACGAAACTGCATTATTCGTGTACACCACCATCACATGCAATGTCGGAGCACCAATAATTTCAAAAAAGTACACCACGTTGAGTGGTCAAATAATGTAATAATGGATCAGAATTGCATTATTCGTGTACAACACCATCACATAGAATGCTCTAAACCCAATAATTTCTAAGAAGTTGATGTAGGTGACTTGTCAAATTAAGTATAAGTGGGGATGAAACTGCATTATTCGTGTACACCACCATCACATGCATTGTCGGAGCACCAATAATTTCAAAAACGTATTGAGTGGTCAAATCATGTAATAATGGATCAGAATTGCATTATTCGTGTACAACACCAACACATGGAATGCTCTAACCCCAATAGTTTCTGAGATGTTGATGTAGGTGACTTGTCAAATCAAGTAAAAGTGAGACGAAACTGCATTATTCGTGTACACCACCATCACATGTGATGTTGGAGCACATTGAGTGATTAATTTCAAAAAATTATACCAAATTGAGTGGTCAAATCATGTAATAATGGATGAAATTTGCATTATTCATGTACAACACCATCACAGGGGATGCTCTAACCCCAATAATTTCTGAGAAGTTGATGTAGGTGACTTGTCAAATCAAGTAAAAGTGGGACGAAACTACATTATTCGTGTACACCACTATCACATGCGATGCCAGAGCACATTGAGTGATTAATTTCAGAAAAAGTGTACCACACATAGTTATTAATTTTTTAAAGAAAAGTGTACCACAAAATTTCTATAAATAAGACAGTAGTGATTACATATGACTCCACATCTCCTTCCATATTCTGAAACACTCATATTACTTGATTATCTTCCCCTATATTTATAATTCTAACAATATGAACTTCAACTTTGGAGGTTCTTCAAACTAATGTCTTTCTCAAATTCACCCTTTAATAACATGATCGAATCTCTTTCCAATTTCGATGATTATGATTTTGAGGAAGCAATGTTACAAGATATGCTCGATAGCAACACCAATGATTCGTCAGAGAATCGCCTCCAACAAGAAAATCTATCAAGGCAGTGTGGCTCAATCCCAGGTTACAAAACGGTCAACCGTGATCACGCTGTGGAAAATCAAGTTTTGGTCAATTATTATCTCTCAAATACCCCTCTTTAAGGAGCCAACTTTTCGACGTCGTTATCGAATGAGCTCTACTTTATTCAAGTGTATTGCTGATGCGGTTCGAACACATGATAGCTATTTTGAACAACCTATAATCTCACAAAATCTCTACCAAGTCATGAATTCAAATTAGATCCCCAAGAAAATAAACTACTCCTTAAGCATTGAACCCAATTTTACAGTAAGATTCAATGTCCTTGGGCAAAACTAGGAAGATTAAAAGTAGAGAGAAGGGTTATTCCCTTTCTCTCTCTACATACTCTTAAAAACTAGGAGAATAGAAACTACAACTAATGAACGTTCTCTCTCTCCCTACTAAACCCTAGTAGACATAGGCTCTTTATATAGTTGGCAGGAAATGGGCCTTAAAGAGGCCTAAAACTAGAGAACTCTGGACTGATGTGGTAGCACGAGCCGAGCAATAGCACACAACCCGTGGTGGCCTATGCAAAAGCGCACATACCACCAAATAGATGGGGTCTCTCGGCCTTCTGAACGGCGCGACTGTGCAAATCTCAGTGGGCCACCGGCTAGAAAGACATTTTGGCTTGTCTGAAAGACGCGGCCCGTACAGATCCTTATGGGGTGGAGATGAGTTATTATTATTCTGATGGCACAACCATGTAATATGTTGTGTGACGCAGCATGGGTCTTCTCTTCGAGATGCGCGAGCCGTGCAAAAGGCCATAGTCTGCTCTGTTACTTAGCTACACGATTTCGCTGAATGACATGAATCATGTAAAAAACACAGCTCGCGCTGGTACTTGCACCACCATATTTCTTGGCACAAGCTCGACCATGCCCCTCTTCAAAAAATTTTGGACTTCAACTCCTTTCTCTTTGGTGCATTTCCATCTGCTACCACGATTAAGCGCGTGGCCTTCGGTCTACTACCATCCTTGCAAATGGCCTTCAAGTATCTACTACCATTCTTGCAGATGGCCTTCTACTCCGAAGTTCTTACGAGCAATCTACAATGAAGCTCACAAAATAGGATCTAGATGATCGTAAGGACATAGCATCCATTAGGTCAAAATAAATCTACAAAACGAGGGATTTGGACAAGAAAACTAACAAAGGCTATCTAAACCCCTTGTGATGTAAACCCAACTAAACTTAGCAATCAACCATACAAAAGATACTAATAAGTGTGCTAAGTGCATTGGTTAACACATGTTTCCAGGTGCAGATCAATTCCCCCACACTTAAACACTTACTTATCCCCGAGTAAACAAGAACGATCAACGATCTAAGTGGAACATAGCTTGCAAAAAGTTCTCCAAGGCATTCAACATTTATTCCTAGACTACCCTAGTTCCCAAATATGTAAGAATCTCACAACACTCACTCCCCCAAAGAAGCTAAGATAACCTATCCAACCAACCATACCAACAAAAGGTGAAATTAAAAAAAAAATAAGTGTGAAGCTAAGGTACACTACTAATAGGACTTCCAAAAGACAATCAAAGAGAATCAATGATTTGTTTTCCAATTTCTCTCATTTTGCATAGGAGTTCTTTCGGGTTTTCATCCTAGTATCCCCATTTATTTTCTTTTTTAGCTCACTTCTCCACTTTTTCCACACCATAGTCTCTCACTTTTTCATAGGTTTTTCAATCTATCCGGGCCTTTCCCAATGTTGCCTAAATTGCCCTTTCGGGTTTTGACTTAGCCGAGTATGTATGTGTATATATATAGAGAGAGAGAGAGAATTGGGATCCGGTGAGAATAACTATATTAGGTGTGAACACTCACTTATGTGATAACAGATCTGGACCGTCCAATAATTTAATCCTATGGATATAATTAAATCATAAATAAATTAGCAAATCCTAGTCGGGTTCAAAGTTGGATCATGTTAGATTTTTGATTTTTTTCCTCTCCGACAATTTCTGGACTCTCCACATTCATATTCATTACACCAAGTAGTACACCACCCCTGCTCTGTTCTCAATTATCTCAAAGTCTTCAAAAATTATGAATTATTGGTCCTCTGTCATTGCTATTTCACTACAATGCACAATTTCTATGTTGGATGAATCATCATTACTGTAGAGGCGCCCGTGTGGGTTTTTTGTTGCAAGAAGAAATTTCAGAGATGATGGTTCGGCTGATCAAAAGGCGCACGCCGGTAATTTCTTTATAGTGAAACTCAACTCCGTTGTTGTTAGAACAAATCAATTAAATTATTAGAATTGATTTTATCTTGTTAAGAGTTATATTAAAAATAGTCTGCATTTTACTCTATTTATTCTCTTCATAATCAATAATAATTAGTATGGGAAATATTTTCTATCATGGTATCAGAGAAAACCTGGAACAAAAATTTCCAAAATTCTTAAACTCTCTTTTTTTCTGACCGGCGGCCGTCTCCCCCTCTTTTTGGCCGATCGGCTTCTCCATCCTCTCCCTCCTCTCCGAGGCTAAATTTCCCAGAGTCTGTAAGCCTTTATCATGCCTGAAGAAAAACTCTCATACAGTACGTAGCTCCACATGATGACGATCAACCTTTCGTCATTAAATTTTCTCTTATGGAAACGTCAAATTTGCTATTTTCTCAAGTCTCAAAAGTTGTTTGGATTTCTTGATGGATCACGTCCTTATCCGACTCTGCCTCCTCTGCTGCCAGCCGGTTCCTCCTTCTCCACTCTTACTTTTGTGGCGGATGTCTCTTCCCCCTCCATTGGGGCCGCCAAAATGGATCTGATGGTGGCTTTTCAAAAGACAAAGGCAGAATATGATCAATGGATAAATGAAGATCAACTTGTCTGCATTCTTCTTTTTTCTTCTATGATGCCAAAAGAATTAGCAGAGATTCTAGATTGTGCCACTTCTAAAGAATTCTTGGATAATATTTTAGTAATATTTAATGATAGCAGTGTCTTTACTATTATGCGTCTGGGTGTCGATGCTCATGATATACGCAAGACTGGTACAGTACACGAACTACATCTTAAATTTAAAGAATTTTTTGAGAAATTGGCTATGATAGGTTCTCCTGTTAGTAATGATGATCAGATATTTGGTTCTTGACTGTTCTTGGTACTGAGTTTAAAGATTTTTCCGCACCATTATTTAATTATTCGTCCACTCCATTATATGCAGATGTTTACCCCGTGCCAAAAATCACGAGGCTTTTTTGAAGAATTTACAGGGAAAATCAAAATCAGCCCTCAGACCTACCGAGTTCAAGCAGGCGAGAACCTCTCGTCTGAAAGCGAGTGGGATCACGCGCCAGTGTGGGGCGGCGGCACATACGGTTCATGCACGTCTGCTGTTCAGCAGTTCTCGACCGTTTCTTGTCGTGGCCGGACGCACTGCACTTGGTGTGGTCATCTCGGTCATTATTCTGCGACTTGTTTCGGGATGTTGGCACAGACTGGTTCTCAGGGTTGTTGTTCAGAGTCCACTCATTTGGATGAAAATTTTCAGTCATCTATGCAGTTAGAGCTTTCCACTCGCACCTCAGATTGGTACATCGATTGCAGTGCCTCCAGTCATATGTCGTCATCTGTTTCTGATTTGGAGACTGTGACTCCTTATTCTGGTAATTCTTATGTCTCTATTGGTAATAGTGCCTCTGTTTGGATTTCTCATGTTGGTGACTCTAAAATTTCTGATGATTTATATTTATTTGATGTTCTGGTTGTTCGTGAGATTACTAAGAACTTGATGTCTATTAGTAAACTGACCAGAGATTTAAATGTTTGTGTCACTTTTGATGGAACTTTGTAATCTAGAAAAAAAATTCTAGGGCAGTCGTGGGCAGGGGCTACAGTGAAGGTGGTCTTTACGTGTTGGATAGAGGCGAGACAAATCTATTTTCTCATTTAAGGCAGTATAAAGAACGTTCATCTTACGAGGTTTGGCATGCTCGCTTGGGTCATGTGCCTACAGTCGTCATTTCCAGTCTGTAGAAGTCTGGTTTACTTTCTGTTTAGTCTTTATTTCCTAAACCGCAGACCTATGACCCTTGTGTCATGACTCGAGGTTAACAGTTGGATTTTTTTGAGAACTATAAACGTGATGCATATGTATTTGATTTGATTCATTGTGATTTATGGGGATCTTCCCCTGTTTTATCGACGAATGGTTTTTCGTACTATGCCTTATTTTTGGATTTTTCTCGATTCACTTGAATTTTTCCACTTCATCGTAAGTCATGTTTCATTGATATTTATTTTAGTTGGAGGCATTGGTTGAAAACCAGTTCTTGTCCAAAATTAAGCTTTTTCAGAGTGATGGCGGTACGGAGTTTCTGAACAATCGTCTAAGATCTCATTTTACCACTAAGGGCATCCACCACGACATTTTGTGTCCCTATATGCCAGAACAGAATGGGCGCACAGAGCGCAATCACAGTCATATTGTCGAGATGGGTCTCACGATGTTGTTCCATTTGAACTTACCCATTTCTCATTGGGATGATGTTTTTGGCACGGCTGCCTACACGATCAACTGATTACCTACTCCTGTTCTTCACGGAGCCTCTCCTTATGGGTTCCTCTACGTTCATGACCCTATCTACTTGAATTGTAATCCATTCAGGTGTTGGGTCTTTCCTTTTGTATGCCCTTATGTTGAGCACAAGTTGGCTCCCCGTATTATACCTTGTGTTTTTCTCAGCTATAGCTCCTAATACAAAGGTTTTCAGTATTTTGATCCATCCACTGGCAAGGTTTATATCACTCTCCATGTTCACTTTGATAAGACATGCTTTCCCTTTGCTACCCCCACTACTTCGGTCTCGGGCTCTCTTCAATGCACACTTGATGTTTTGGAATTTCTTGATCCTGATGGTGAGTCTACATCTCTGCCGCTTGTCCGAGAGGAGTCCCCTCCGTCATGCCTTGCCTGTGCCATCCTAGACACATCATCTCGACCATTAGTTCCATGACCACCAACTCCAGTTCCTTCTCCGGTGTCATCGGTTGTCCTCTCTTTGGTCAGCTCAGCTTCTCCAGTTTTTTCGGCAGGCTCGTCTCCAGCTGCTTCATAGGAACCCAATCCGCCGAGTTCTCCTCCTCGGACTCATACCCATCAGATGGCTACTAGGTCAGCTACTAGGGCCATTCAGACTAAGGATTACTCAGACATTGTTGTTCATGGTCTCACTGCTGCTTTACTCTCTCAGTCTGAGACCACTGATTACCACACTGCTCTTTAGGATCCAGCTTAGGTTTCTTCCATGGATGATGAGATGGATGCCCTTCGTAGTCAGCATACTTGAGACTTGGTGCCTCGCCCTACGGATGCTAACATTGTTGCCTCCAAATGGGTCTATCGGCCCAAGTATCAACCATATGGCACTATTGAGTGTCATAAGGCCAAACTTGTAGTGCAAGGTGTCTCACAGATTTCAAGGTTCGATTGTGACCACACTTTCAATCTTGTGATCAAGGCATCCGCCGTTTGGATAGTTCTAGCCATTGCCACTATGCGTGCCTGGCCGCTTCATTAGCTAGATGTCAAGAATTCCTTTTTTAATGGTTTTCTCGATTCTCCGGTCTACATGAATCAAGTAGTTGGTTATAGAGATCCTATTCATCCAGACTATCTTTGTCGCTTTCGAAAGGCTATTTATGGACTAAAACAAGGTCCACGAATGGTTCCAGCGCTTCAACACTTATTTGATTCAACTAGGTTTTCAGTGCAGCTCTGTCGACACATATTTGTTTGTCCTTTCCAGAGGTTCCTCGTTGCTCTATCTTCTGGTGTATGTGAATGATATCATTTTCACAGGGAATGACTTAACTCACCTTCAGCAGTTTATTGATCTGACACACCGTGATTTTGCGATTAAGGACCTTGACACTCTTCATTACTTTCTTGGCCTTGAAGTTACACCCACTTCATCAAGTTTACTTCTTGGTCAGACAAAGTATACTCGAGACATTTTGACTCGTGGAGGGATGTCTGATGCTTCTCTGGTCTCTACTCCATATGTGCCAGGTTTTCAGTTGCAAAGTTCTACCACTCCTTCGTTTTATAATCCGACTCTGTATCGTTCGCTAGTTGGCTCTTCAGTATTTGAGTATCACTTGTCCAGACTTGGCTTTCTCAATCAACATAATCAGTCACTTTCTTCAGGACCCTAAAGATGATCAGTTTGCGGAAGTTACACGCATTATGCACTATATTCGTGGTACCCTTCATTTTGGTCTCACATTTCGTTCTACTAGTTCTCCTGAAATGTTGGAGTATTCTGATGTTAATTGGGCCCCTTTTCTAGAGACTTGTTGGTCTACCTATTAATATGCTGTCTTTCTTGGTGGGAATCTTGTTTCCTGGAGTGCCAAGAAACATCCCACTATTTCTCATTCTTGTACTGAGTCCGAGTACCAAACTCTAGCCAACACTGCTTCAGAGATTGTTTGGCTTACACACTTGCTTCGTGATCTTGGAATTCCCCTGTCTGGTACCCCGTTACTGTTATGTGACAACAGTATTACTATCTTCTTGACTCAGAATCTAGTGGCTCACAAGCGGGCGAAGCACATTGACATCTACTATCATTTTGTTCAGGAGTTGGTGGCTAGCGGCAAGCTTTGCGTTGCACATGTACCTACTACTCTACAGATAGTGGATATTTTCACCAAGGGTCTTTCTCGTCCTCTGTTTGCATTCTTCAAATCCAAGCTGTGTGTCGGTGAACATCTGACTCTTTGCTTGAGAGGGGTGTTAGAATAAATCAGTTAGATTATTAGATTTGATTTTATCTTGCTTAGAGTTATATTAGGAATAGTATACTTTTATACCTTGTACTCTATTTGTTCTTTTCATGATTAATAATAATCATTATAGGAAATATTTTTATCAGTTGTTTGGAGATTCATGTCGATAAAGGTTGATTGTGGTTCATGTGTGTGACTTCCATAATTT
>JAULKM010148580.1:0-17489 GCA_032355605.1 Rubia tinctorum | reverse complement strand
ATCGGTGTTGGAACATGGCTGCTCTCAGTCTTCAGTTCCTGCTGCTGTGTTGGAACATGACTAGCATCACTGCTTTCTAACTCCTCATCATCCTAAATTAAAATACCAGGAGGAGACTTCGATCATCATATGCATCTCATGATCAAACTTGACCACTTCATAATCACGCCAATCATAAATTCTCCTAGCCGTCACATCAATCACCAAAATGTCTTCAATACCAACTTCCAACATGTCCAACTATGTTTCCATTTTCCCTCCTTTTCTCCTTTCTCATTTTTTTAGTTTTTTCGAATTTATATACACAAATGAAAATACTGAATAAAAAACTAAAAAAGTACCTTAGATCTTCTTCCCCCCGACGAAAACCTTCATGAATAGGAAAGGTAGTGAGTCGCTCAAACCATTCCCTTTGTGCTTCTTTTGATACATACAAAGCCTTTTGAGTTGATGATATACTTCTTGGAAACTTGCTTTATTATTATTGCATTCGAATCGCCCAAGTTCTTCTTGCATTGCCGCAATCCAATACTCATAAAGTATAGCCTCTTTGTAATTCTTGTGTTCAATGAGGGAGAAAAAGCATTGTAGACCAGCATGTTCTCTAAAATTAACCCGAGGGATCAATTGAATCCTTCTTCTGCTTGATTTAGCCTGCACTGATGTTGGAACATAGGAGAGTTCTGGGAAGGATAGTGTTCCAACATCGCTGAATTTATGAGAGTCATCAGCTTCATCAGTAAGATTTACCTTGTCCGATGTTGGAACATGGTTAGTTGTTGACATTTTAAGCTCATTATATTCAACACTCAAACAATTCACTTCTTGTTCTAACAAGTAACATTTTTCTGATGACCGAATACCAGCAAGCACTTTGTTGTTACCATGTTTCACTATACACTTCTTCTTATGGAATTTTACGGTCATATTATCATCACATAGCTGGATGATACTTAGGATATTAACCTTTAGATCTTCCACCAGCAAAACATTTGTAAAGGTTGGAAATCCCTTTATAGATAACTCACCTTTTCCAACTATCCTGCTTTTCTTTCCATCGCCAAAGGTAACAAATCTGCCATCATAGGGTTCGATCTTCCTTAAGTACTCTTGCGATCCAGTCATATGTCGAGAACATCCACTATCAAAGTACAACAAATCTCCAGAGTGTGCAATAGGAGAAATATGAGCAACAAGGCAAGTATTAGTGCATTTAGGAACCCATACCTTTCTGACCATCTTTGATCGTTGGACATTATCTATGTTGGAACATGCAGACAGTTGTCGTCCATTTATGATGTATCTGAGGAGTTTAAAATATTGATCCTCTGTATGGCCTTGGTAGGCTACAAATAAGAGATTTTCGTTGACGGGTTTTAATCACTTTTTATTTTCATGTCTTGAACTTATGCCTTGAGATTTCCCGCATTGCATGATGCATTGCCATAGCCGATTCCTAGTCAATCTCCGAAGCTCTTTCCTATGGTCATAATATAATCTAACTTTGCCTTGCCAGAGTTTAACTTCATGATTGTTGCTTCTGCCAATTCTTCCCTCTCATTCATAGAATTTACTTTCACATTCGAATCTTCAACTTCACTCTTAAGTTTTTCAACCAATACTACTAGTTCCTTCTTCGTCTCGGTCACTTGATTTTTTTCCATCTTCAGGGACTTGTTTGCATTGGAAACCTTCAACCACATGTCATACATTTGTTCATATAAAGTGTAGATATCTTCATCACTCACTGGTTGGTCTTCATCATCGCTTGGGGAGTATTCTTCACTTACCTTCTCTGTATTAGAACATTGGACTTTGGATGCCTGAACTATGTTGGAATATAGATCCACTTCTCCATGTCCGATGTTGGAACATTCAGTACCAAGTTCTAAGCCTCCTTGAATTTTTGCTCTGAAAGCCATATAATTACTGGTCAATTCCTTTTCACGATCCTTCTGTTCTTCATCTTCACTCCAGGAGGGAACATATGATTTTCCTTGCTTCTGCTGAGTGTTGGCACATTTAGCCTGGACGTGTCTATACCCTTCACATTCTCTGCACTGAATCATTCTTGACCAAATTAATTCTCCATTTTGACTTCTCGAGAATTGTTGAGTGATTTGCCCTATCTGTGGCTCCCGGTTGTTGCCAGAGTCTTGAAACCTTAATCTATTCCCATTAGACCTTTCTTTAAAATTATTATTTGCCGTTTTCTTTAGCATCCTTGAGAGATTCCTTTTGATAAGATCAAGTATTTCATTTACATCATAAATATCCTCTTCACGATTGTTTCTTGACAACGAATTTTTGAATGCCAACTCCTTCATTGGATGTTCCAACGTCATTTCATAAGTTTGCAGTGATCCCATTTGATATGAATCTCCTTGCGAAGACTCTGGATTGCGGAAAATTGAATATTTATTTATTTGAGGATCTCGTCCAACTCAAATAAATGCACGAATCGCAACGTCTATCCCGCAGGGTACACTCAACTCAACTTATAAGCGTCTAGCCCACATGGTACACTTACAAGGTTTCTCTATACACGTCTAGCCCGCATAATACGTCTATAAAGGGATATTGAAACTTAAATAGCCCGCAAGTTTAAGTAACAATGAAAATGATGAGAATGTCTCAAAAGTCTGAATATAATTGATGAATAATGTGTGTGTAAATTTCAGCCATCCTCTTTAAATAGAGGGAAGAATTCAGCCAATACAAACCCTAATCATAATCAGAATCAAATTTTATGGAAGCATTAAGAAGCTAAAACCATATCTAACTAAAATACCAAAAATCAAACCATATCATACTATAAGTTTCGGCCGTGCATAGCTAGCAATGTACTAGAAAAATATTACCTTATCTAGCCTTACCAAATCTAATTCTAATCAGAATAAAACAGAATAAGGTAAACCCTAATGGATTGTCATTATTTTTGAACAGGTCCATAAGTCCATGGCCGAACTAATTTAGTCCAAGAACTAAAATTAAATGTTTACAATGATCACACTACCTCATTAAAAAACCCAATGGGAAAAAGAGTATAGTGTTCTTCATAATGTCTTCAATTAATCGACAAACTTGAATAAGTAATCCAAGTCCTTGCCGAGTCTTCTTAAGTTCTTCATCATGAAGGCGATCCATCAAAGCACCAATTTCCCCTTTTGATATTCGTATCACCAGCAGTCCGGCTTCAGTCTTCAACATCACTCGTCTTCTCCGTTCACCGAAAACCTCCATCAGTCCATAGTGGCATCATCTTCGTTCTCAGTTTTTCAAGTTTTCACCGACGACCTCCATATGTTCTACGTTCTCAGCCTCCGGCGGCCATTTTCTTCTCCGACCGTTCCTCATATAATCGAGTTTTACAGATCTTCAGCATCCTTTCTCGGCTTGACTTCCTTTCTCGGCCCAAAATCCTTTTCGACATCTATTTTCTCTCCCCCCCCATCAGCGTCTCCGTCCTACGAACAGGAACCGGAGTTTGCAGCGTCTCTGTCCAGCGACAGGTACTAGTGTACGGCGTATGAGATCCACGTGCTCCGGGTATTACCAGCCCGTCCTGATTGTGGTACCACAAAACACATGACATCGCCCCCTCCTGCTATTGATCATGTCACACCTTATCATGGTTTTTCCAGCGTATATGTTGGTAATGGTTCACAACTCCCTATTACTCATGTTGGTGTTTCTCGGATCTCTAAATCCTTGTCTCTTTATGATGTGCTTATTGTGCCTGATATCACTAAAAATTTGCTTTCAATTAGCAAATTAATTCGGGATTTAAATGTTGTTGTCTGCTTTGATGATCGCTCATTTATAATTCGGCATAAAATTACTAATGCAACATTGGGTCACGGTCATAGTGAAAATGGGCTCTATGTTTTAGACTATGGTACATCTGCTTTGTTATATACCATGGAATCAAATAAGTTGTGTGCATATTTGAAATCTGGCATGCTAGACTTGGTCATGTACCGTATTCCGTTATTTATGGTTTACGAGCTTCTGAATCTTTATCCGTCTCATCGATTTTGCCTAAACCTACCCATTGTGAAAAGGCTAAAGGGGAGCGTTTATCCTTTTATACAAATGATAAACGTGCTGCTAGGGTACTTGATCTAGTTCATTGTGACTTATGGGGGGCCTCTCCATTTTATTTGCTGATGATTTCTCCTACTATGCTATTTTCCTCGATGATCATTCCCTGATTTTTGGGATGTTTATCGCCATTTTGAGGCTTTTGTGGAGAACCAGTTCTCTTCCACCATTAAGGTGTTTCACAGTGATGGGGGGGGACTGAGTTCGTAAATGGTTACTTACGCTCTCACTTTCAGACAAAGGGCATTCACCATCGGATTTCTTGCCCGTATGCTCCTGAGCAGAATGGGTGGGCTGAGCGCAAGTATCTCCACATTGCTGAGATGGGCCTATCTATGTTATACCACTTTCATGTCACTCTCTCTCACTGGCCTCACATCTTTGCTGCAGCTTCTTATACTATAAATCAGCTGCCCACTCCGGTCCTTGGCGGACGATCACCATATGAAGTTATCAATGGTCGGGTTCCTATATACATGAACTTACATGCATTTGATTGTCATGTGTACCCTTTTCTTCGTCCATATGCAGCTCAAAAACTTGCTTCTCGCGGTTTACCTTGTATCTTTCTTGGGTATGACTCCCAATACAAGGGATATCGATGTTTAGATCTTACATCTGGAAAGATATATGTCACCATACATGCTTGGTTTGACGACACTTTCTTCCCTTATGTCGATGGTTCTACTTTAGTACCTTCATCCTCTCTGAATGTCTCTACTTTTTTGGATCCCACTGATACAACAGCTTATATCCCTACTTCTTCCACTATGAATCTCCTCCTACTCGTCTTGTCACTTTGGTTGCCAGCCCTCTTGGCTCATCGATGCTATCATCTTCACCAACTACGACACCATGTTCTGCCTGCTACTCTATCGGGCACTGGAGCTAGTCAGCGCAGAGATTATTATGATATCGTTACTCACGGTCTTACTGCTGATCTACTTGCTCAATCTAAGCCCACAGATTATCGCACTACTCTTCAGGATCCGGCTTGGGTATCTGCCATGGATGACGAGATGGAAGCTCTTTGTGGCCAGCGCACTTGGGATTTAGTGTCTCAACCTTCGGACGCCAACATTGTTGGCTCTAAGTGGGTCTATCGCCTGAAGTATTGACCAGATGACATTATTGAGTGTCATAAAGCTAGACTTGTGGCACAGGGTTTCTCACAGATTCTGGGCTTTAACTTTGATCACACTTTCAATCATGTGGTCAAAGCCTCCACAATTCAGACAGTTCTCGCCATTGCTACCATGCACTCTTGGCCGCTTCATCAGCTAGATGTCAAGAACGCCGTGCTTAATGACGGCCTCGATGCACCGGTTTATATGAAGCGACCTGTTGGATACAAGGATCTTGGTCATCCAGATTATGTTTGTCGCTTGCTAAAGGTCATTTATGGACTTAAGCAAGCTCCTGGGGCTTGGTTCCATCACTTCAACACTTATTTGACTCGGCTTGGTTATCAGTGTAGCTTAACCGACACCTCACTTTTCGTTCTTTCGAGAGGATATTCATTATTGTATCTCCTAGTGTATGTGGATGACAACATTCTTAATGATTCAACTCTCCTTAGGAAGTTCATTGATCGGATGCATCATGAGTTTGAGATTAAGGACCTCGACGCTCTTCACTACTTTCTTGGCCTTGAAGTTTCACCTACTTCATTAGGTTTACTTCTTGGACAAGAAAAGTATGCTCGGGACATTCTCACTCGTGCAGGGATGTCTGATGTTGCACCAGTCTCTTCACCATTTGTGTCAGGTTCTCAGCTACACAGTTCGACCAGTCAACCATTTCAGAATCCAACTTTATATCGTTCTCTAGTTAGGCTCTTAAGTACTTGACCATCACTCGTCCTGATTTGGCTTTCTCGATCAACTCTGTCAACCAGTTTCTTAAGGATCCTAGAGACGATCATTTTACTGTTGTTACTCGGATTTTGCGATATGTTCGGGGCACTTTGCATTTTGGTCTTGCCTTTTGGTCTGCTAGTTCTCCAGAGGTGTTGGGGTACTCTGATGCTGATTGGACTCGCTGTTTGGAGACTCGTCATTCCACTTATGGATACAATATTTTTCTTGGTGGAAGCTTTGTTTCATGGATTGCCAAGGAACAACCCACAGTTTCTTGTTCCAGCACTAAGTCTGAGTATCGTGCTCTTGCCAACACTGCTTCAGAAGTAGTTTGAATTACTCATTTGCTCCGAGATCTTCGAGTTCCTTTGTCTAGTTCTCCGCAGCTGTTATGTGACAACAGTATCGCATCTTCTAAGCTGTGTGTGCTCATGTTCCTACTGCTCTTCAGATTGCAGACATCTTCACCAAAGGGCTCTCTCGTCCGTTGTTCGAGTTTTTTCGATCCAAGCTTTACGTCGGCGAGCATCCGACGCTTCGCTTGAGGGGGATGATTAGATTATATTTTATTATGGATTAGGTTCATGACTAGATTAGAGTTCTACTAGACCTAGTCAACTTTTTGTATTCTATTTATTCCATTCAGTAATATTAGAATCATTACGGGAAATCACTCTTTCACATGGAGAGACCAAGGGGTAAATTACAAATAAGGGAAGTTTAAATAGAGATTTAAATTTGGGGGTTTAAGTATAAATACTTTTGACTCTGGGTTAGTTTTATAGTTTTTACTGAACTATAGGGACTAATTTGCAAACATTGAAATAAGATGCATCCTCTTTCCCCTGCCGGCGGAACCCCACTTTCCCCTTCGCGCGATATCCCCGTATTCCGGGGTTGCAGATCTTTGCCACGCGATGCCCCTGTTTTTCGAGCTGCAGATCTTGTCCCAAAGATATTCGCCTTTTCAGTGAAATCGACGTTGTTAGTAACCATTGGCATTGTTGTGGGTGTTCATCAAATGCAAATTAATGACAAAAGAACCATTAATGAAATCATTGGGTTTCTTACTTGCACAACAAATCCTCAATTAAGGTGCAGCGGGTAATCGATCTCAACAGGATATCTGCAAGGATCCATTAGAGCTCACGAAATCCCCAGATGGATTTATTCCCAAAACTCTCAACAGAGGGAGTGTGAATAGAACACCCTGACAATAACATACTTTGGTTAGAGCTTTGGTTGGAGGTATGAATTGTACTAGGTGGATATTGTTTTCACGACGGCCTGTTAGCTTCGATTCTTTAGAGTGGAGATGTGGTTTTCTGGCGACCGATTGGCTAGATATATGGATTTAGGATTTTGGTCGACATTGAGTTTCTTGCAATTCTAATAGGATTCTGGTGTTGTCATCGCATTACTGTAGTTGGAACTCTATCATGGGCTAAATTTATTTGACTAATCTGGGAGTGCATTGCTTGATTTCTATGATAATTAATGACCATGTACAAAAAGATCGCTTGGTTTTACCTTGCATGATTATGCATACTCCATCTGTCCTATTTCAAATTTCACCAAATCTTTTTTCAGTCAAATTTGCCAAAATTTGACCATATATTTAAATAGGTATACGACAAATAATATTATCGCATGAAATACATTCATATTTATCGTAGCATGAAGTTTTCAAACATCATTTTTTATATGTTGTTATTATACATTGTTACTTATGTTTACGGTCAAACATGTTTATTGGAGAATATGAAAAAGATTCTGTGAAATATGATGTGAGACAGAGGGAGTAATACCTTTGAGAATGGTTTGAGAATCAACGAGGGAATCACATTTGAGAATGGTTTTATTTGAATGGTTCAGCATATTATAATGCATCATCAAATAAAAACTCTAGAAAGTACATACAAAAAGTTAAACTCTTAAACATTAAATAAAATTAATTGAACATCTAATGAAAGCTTTAAAAATACATTTTAAATAGTCAAAAATTAAATAAAAGTAATAATAATACACATTTAAATTTAGATAAAAATATCAAAAATACATGTCAAAATATTTAATCATCAAGTAAAAATATTAAAAGTACACATAAAAATTTAAATAGTTAATATCAAACAAATATAATTAAACATCAAATAAAAGAATTAAAAACAAATGTCAAAATAGTAAAATATTAAATAAAACACTAAAATACACATCAAATTATAAGAGTTAAAAACCAAAAAACAATAATAAACACACATATATATTTTAAATAGGTAAATATCAAGTAAAAACACACATGAATTTTAAATCATCAAAATGTGACACTGATATAGGAAAAAATAAAATATCAGTTATAAAGTTAAAGAAAATTAATTTGCACCGTAGAAACATCAAAGGATACACTGAATAAAAATATAATATTTAGAAAAAGGAAGAACATCAATATCAATGTTTAAAAGGACGCACTGAAAAATTAACACATCAGTTAAAATGAAAATATAAATTAAAATTTAAGATAATAAAATATTACTAACTAGTGCCAACATGTATAAAGTGTCAAAAATTAACATGCGAACAAAATATTTACAATAATAGATCAAAATTTAACTTCAAAAAACATGATTTTAGTGAAAATACGAATTTTGAAAAAACATCACAAGGTTTGGTTAAAACATCAAGTAATGAAAATGAAACATCAAGTCTGGTAGTAAAAACTCGCGCATTGTGCAAAAATGGGGAAAAATATCATTCGAAAACATCTTTGACCTTGATCTTGACCTGCGAGATTCTTATGACCCGGAATCATTAATTCCCCAATTATTTATGCCTAGAACCCCCCAGAAAGTGATATTTGCACCTGTATCCCTCATTCCTCTCCCAAACTCTCTTTAATTATATTTGGAATCTCATCTGTAATTAAACTTCATTATATTACACATTAATCCTTAGTATCGCCGCGAGACGGTCTCGCACAAGACTTTGTCCCCTAACTTTAGACTGAAAGTGCCAATATAACCATGTAAAACTAAAAAGTGCTAAAATAACCCTAACTTTATGAAGTATATGCCAGTATAACCCTGAGATACATTGACTTTGATTGTCAATGATAATTTTGAACGAAAATCACAAAAATGACCATTTTGCCCCTGAATTAAAAAAAAGGAAAAAGGAAAAAAATTGAAAATCTAACCCTCCTTTCCTTCTTCATTCTTCTTGTTTCTTCAATAATTCTTCAATTATTGCAAAATCACCCCGCAGTCACCTGCAATTCCACCCCATAAACACATTGGCATCATAACCCCCAAAACACCTCCTTCTAACAAAATTATGGCTTCAAGGTTTAGGTTGGAGCCAAGCATGAGGGTGCGGTGAATTTAATTGAGGAGCACCCATAGTTGTCCATGTGCGAAGACGCGGTGGAGCAAATCGAGGAGAGCCAACTAGCCGGAGAGGCTAGGTGGAGCGTCGGAGGGAGAATTAATGGTGGCGGAGGGTGCGACAATGTGTTTTGGGGTGGCTTTGGTGGCTCAAAGGTGAGCCAAATCGTGAAGGTGAAGGATCTCGGCGGTAATGAGGGTTTAGCGGCTGTGGTGGGGTGAGGGTTTGGCGGAGGGGTGGTGGGGGAGGGTTTGGCGGATGGTGGTGGTGGTGGCTGATGGCGAAGGTGGTGGTGGTGGCAATGAGCGGGAGTGGAGGAACCATTAATGATTAGTGAAGGCAGTGTGGTGGAGTGGAGTTGGTGGAAAAGCTGCTCGATAGAGAGACAGGAGATAGGTCTTGAGGCGAAGAATTTGAATCTCGAGGCCGGGAATTTCTTTCATTAATTGTGCAGAACACTGTAGTAAGAGGTTAGCAGTGATGTGCAAGAAGTAACAAAAGTCGGTACAACGGACAAAGCTTCACTAAAAATGGGCAGAAAGAATGGGGAAAAGTGTACCGGAAGGGAGTTTGGCATGGAAAAAGCTCAGCGGTGACTAGTATGGAAGGGAGTTTGGGGGATAATCCCAGTAGGGATGCCACAGTAAGGGTAAAATAAGGGGAAAATTAAGTTGAAATTGTCGAGGGTAAATATGGATTTTTTTGTATTTTTTGTCCGATTAGCGGCCAAATAGGCAAGTCAACTCCTGAAAATAGGCGAAAGGTTATATTGGCTCAATTCATCATAAAGTTAAGGTTAGTTTAGCACTTTCTTATTTTACGGGGTTACATTGGCACTTTCAGCCTAAAGCATTTAACCCACATTCAAAGATGATGGGAAAAAGTCCAACAACAATTAAAATAATTGAAATTGACATTCAACTTAACTAGTTAGTCTCTAACAATAATTAACATATTGCAAGAATATCTAACATACATGTCAACCAAACTGATCATTTTAATTCCTTTGTTCAAACTACTGTGTTTAATTTTAGTTTGGATCATTTTGATTCAATTCAATATCAATTCAATTAAGTAATAAATCAATTTGGAAGAATCGATCAACCTAGGGATGACAACAGGGCGGGGCGGGATTATGGTCCCTCCATACTCATGCATAAAATTTTCATACTCATACATGTCATATCACCCATGGCGAGTATAACATTAAAATCCACTTCGTCCATCGAGTATTATGTAAAATTTACTCCCATTCCATCACCCACTAGATTTTCATAAAATTATATGTATCATATGTAATATATGTGCATTATATGTGGGTGGGACGGTGATAAGACGAATGTGATGCTCGATCCACCACTCATAGCGGATATCATTCTCATTATATCTACTCTACGCTATTTAAACTAATCTCTGTGTCTGTTCAATTGAAGCAAATATGAGGCTGACTTCTATCAAAACCCACCACAATGTTATCACTGGCCCAAACCCTCTTAAATAAAAGTTGAAGGTAAGATGTTTATTAAAACTGCAATACAAAATAAACTACAATTTGTGTTTTTTCCTTCTCTCAGCACTACAAATTAGAGTTATCGTAACACTTTTGTTGCAACACTTATTAAAATATTACAATAGTTTGTAAAGTGTTACCTAAATCTTGAAAAATGTTACCTAAAAATTTGAAAAGTGTTACGTTAGATCTAATGTGCACAACATCACCTGTATTAATACTTGTAAAAGTATTGCAATAGACTTAACATAGTATTATTAGCACCTACATTGACACTTTCAAAGTGTTACATTAGATTTAGTTTGTAATAGTGTATTCTGATCAAGTTTGGTACTTCCATGATTAAATCATTTAAATCATATACAAGTGAGAGTGGTCTTTCCATAAGTTATGGACAAATCAAGGTTTTAACTGCAACTTGGAGGAAATTAAGATAAATTTTTTGGGTTGGATTAATCTGATCGTAAACTTATAACTAAACCACGTTGCGTAATAAATTATTAATACTACAACTAAAACATTTTACCTTTCTATAATCCTAATTCAACCATATCTTTCCATATGCATATGAAAATACGGTCCAATAGTAGAGAAAACTCTATTAAAGGCAGCGTTAGAAGACGGCTCCATCTGAACCACCTTTAATTGAGGTCGGAAGCATTTCCAAGTTCGAAAATTCCTTTAAAGACGGTTCTAAATTAATTAAAGGCGGTTCCACCTTTAAAAGTAATCGATTAAAAGTAGTTCCTCCTTTAGAACCGTCTTTAATGAGGTCCATAATCATTTCCGAGTTCGAAAATACTTTCCTAGCTTCCTTTTTTCTTAATCTTAAAGGTCGTTCTACATTTAGATCCGTCTTTAATGAGCTCATTTTTTGGTCCAAAATATGCTGACACATACCATACTTAACCCATTTCTAAAACTCTAAGGGGCCTTAATGTAAAACACTTCCGCCTGAAACACTTCCCTCTTCACTTTACTCTCTCCCCGGCCCCTTCGCCTAAAACCCTCTGCCCTACTGCCGCCTCATCCCACTGACGCCTCACCTAAAACCCTTCACTTGAAACACTCGCCTCCATCCTACTGCCCCCCTCACCCCACCGCTACCTCACCCCTCCGTCACCTAACACCACTCCATCGCCTCCACCCTCCGCTAGTCGCTCGCCTCTGCTCATCCACCATGAAGCTCCTCTGATCGCTCGTCCGCTGGTAGCTCTTGGTTGATTAAATTTGTTTTTTCATATCTGTGTTACTCGTTTGGCTGCCGGAAACTAATTTTTTTGGAAGGTGATCCTATTAAAAGCAGTTATTTGAACCGAGTTTGATCGAAATCGATCAAAGGCGAACTCAGAAAAGACACCTTAGAATCGCATTTAATGGTCCTTCCTCCACTATTTGTCTTTCCAAAGACTTTGCCTACATGCTAGGATATGCATGCTCTTAAAAGAAAAATATAGAAAACGGCATGCCATTACAGCTCTAAGAAATTCACATACAATTTCCACACATTTTCATTGTTATATTTTTTTAAAACTATATTTGTCCTAACCTCAGGCTGGATGCAACTAATTTCAAACTTACCTAAAAAGATAAGAATGTAATTTTGTCTTTCATTTGAAAAAGAAAGAAAAGGAGAATTGTTCTAGACATTATCCATACAATGCTAACATTCTGAAATGATTAATTAATGTTCATTATTCAAATTTTAAAATGAAAATTAGGATAAATTATTAATATTAATTAGAGCGGGGATAAAGGATGGTCTGCACTCGTGTGACGCGTTTTTAGAGTCACGTGATAGGGCCGCTGGGTGTGAACGTGCGGGTACGGTTGAATCCCGAAGGATGAAATTAGGTGAGATAAGAACGTGATTACGGCTATCTGTCATTAACCAAACATAATGCCTCTCATTTTTCCATTGGACGTGACACACTTTCTTTTTTGATTATTTTTGTGAATTTGACAAAATTCTTTCAATTTCATCCACTCATTTTACTTTTTCTTTTCTAAATTCAAGGTCATCCACAATTTTATTCACCTAAATCCAAACATCTAAAATTATGGTATCACATCCAACGAAACAGAGCTAGTATAAAAAAATTATATGTTAACAGATTATGCTAAGATATTAAGATATTGTGCAAATCAAATTCTGCCACGTGTTTCACAAATTACTTCTTACTTTCTAATTTTTTTCCACTTTATTAAATATAGAATTTGTCAGACACGTGGCAAAATTTAATTTGCCCAACACCTTAACATGCAAAATTTGCTAACATATAAATTTTGTTGACAAAATTTAGCTACTCCCTTCCTCCATCCCAACTCAAACTTTATAGAATCTTTTTCACGGTTATCTAAAAACATGTTTGACCGTTAATTTGTTTACTATATATAATAACGGAGTATAAAAAGTTAATTTTGACAATTACTACATGACTGGACAAATCCAACAATATCATATATTATAATATTATTACTTGTATATCTATTTATATATGTGATCAAACTTTGATAGAGAATAATGTAAAATAGTAAAGTGTGAAGTTTGACATGACCATAGGTATATAGTGATAATAAATTTACGTTAAATTAGACTTTATTAAATTAAAATGGATTGAAATTAACTTAATTTAAATGAATTGAACTATAACTAAAATAAAAAATAATATATGATAATTACATATTTTTATTTGCTGAAAACTATATACCCCTCCGTCCAAAAAAATAACATGGTTTCTATTTTTGTCTGTCCCAAACTAAAATGAAAATATGCGTTAATAATACTAACTTGAAACTATTGTAATACTTTTACAAGTATTATCTCAAGTAATATTGCATTAGATCTAATGCAACACTTTTAAATTTAATTAATATTTTTCAAGATTTATTTAACACTTTTTAAATATTTAAATAGCACTTAATAATTTATTTTAATATTTTTAATAAGTGTTGCAAAAAATGTGTTATGATAATTTTTTGTAAGAGTAGTGTGAGTTTACAATTCGTTGAGGGGGTCATTAAATTATAAGTCCGTCTTTATTGATTTTCGGCTTATAATATTGAAAGTTTCAGGAAAGATGGTCTTTCCATAATCTTATAGACAGTCACATTGACTTTTACTTTAAAAGTTGTAATTTTTTTTATAAAATTTAAATATTGTATTTTAAAAGTTAAAACAAGTAATAATATGTATTTGAATGTCAAAATATAAAAATATATAATGTAAAAAAAATTTCAAAATTTATTATGTAATTTAACAAATGTAGTGTATAAGGTAAAAAATAAGTAGTCTGTCCATAACCCTATGGATAGGCCATCTGTTATGAAACCCACTGGTGAACGTTATTTCACTCACCAAAATAAATCTGCAAACTCTAATGATGAAATTAGCACAGTAATAATTAGAGTCGATCCCACGATGAACAGAGCAATAACTATAAAAATTACCTACTAATATAGAATAGTTTGGTGTAGCCACCACGTTTTAATTTTCATGATTTTTTAATAACTAATGAAGCAACTAACTAATATTGAATATGAAATAATAATGCAAACTAACAATATAAAATATATAATGAATGTAATAGGGTCGGAATAACTTCCATTAGTCAAACATCGATCATAAGCGCACAGATAAATCAATTCATATGTATCTATCAGTTATATGATGACAAGTATTTGCTGAACCCTCCCAGTTCTTTCTTACCTTGTTGACAACTGACCAATTATAATTAGTCAATTATTTCTCTTACCAAGATGCCCCGGTAAATATTCGCTGAACCAGATACACACCTCGATAGCATTATAAATGAAAAGAACCTGACATAGAAATTACCCAAGTATTCGCAAGTAGTAACGCACACTTAATTGTTCTCCATCTTGCTATTACAGTCTTAGTTAGTTAGCTGTTTTTCACAAGAATTTTATACTTACAAACCCCCTCCAACGATTACATATTGGTGGAATTAGATAGCATTATTCCAATAATATTCAAGTTGATCAGGTTTAAACACATCAAGAATAAAATTAAACCAAGAACAATCAAGAATACATAATAATCTATTATTAAAAAAAATTAGGTCTCACGATTCATAAACTAATACTCGATATTCCATGCCGATATATAAATTAACTACTCATAATAATTAAATAAATAAAAAATAATTAATATTAACAATAAGAATAAGAATAAATCGAAAACGAAATTAATCAAATAATGCAAACCAGGAAATTTGGATGCTTGATCAATGTTGCGCACTAATCTGCTAGCTGATGAAACCAAATAATTCCCAACATAAAAACTCCAAACAAACTAAACCTAAATAATGTTACTAAACTACTCTACGTATGTACATGTGTATTGTTTCCGCAGAACATGTATTTATAACCTCATTCCAATAAGAACCAAAATAAAATCTGATTCTAATTCTAATTCTAATTAATTAATTCCAACAATTAAAGAATTTCATTTGAAAAGAAATAATACAATCTTTATCAATATGGGAAGTGAATATCTTTAATTTCTTCAAATCCACATCTCTTCAATAATTCACATTTCACCCCATTATTTCAGCAATTCTGCTTTTGCATCTCCTCCTCATCTTTGAAATAATGTCTTATAAAATAAGAATATTTTCCATTGGGGCACATCGTCTCATTAAAAATCTTAACCTGAAAAACCCAGTGGGAAAAAACCGTTGGTTAAGGGAAAATGAGTACAATGTATAACTCCTCTCACTTCTTCAAAATTCACGAATTCCTGCACCATAAACACCTAAAAGTGCAAATTATATCCCAATAAAATCATAATAGTCCCACAAAATATGAACATGATAGAACACATGTCAGTTGTATATATATTTCAGGTTCAGCTTTTGGGCTGTGGCATTCTCGCCATAAAAAATGGCGGCGTTTTCAGGCTGCAGCGGTGGATTCAGAAACCTCTCCAACACCTGATTCACACTGGGACTCCAAACCGTGTAAACAGCCTTCCTCGACGGTGATGGTACGAAGAGAGCGACTTGGCCGCCGTAGAGGGAGACCTGGTTATGCGCTTTCAGGAACAGTCTTTGGCACAACTTCGAGAATGTGACCCGACGGCGGCTCTTGGACTATATGAGCTTTGACTGCCGGTACCAGGTTTTTGTTGTTGAGCTTTCTACGTTGGTACTGTTGGAGGAAGAAAGAATTTAGAGGAGTTGGATTTAGTTTCGGTTAACTGATGCTCTAAACGGATGAAATATAACTTTATGTTTATTTATCATTCCTACATTGCAAAGAAAATTTCAAGAGATGTATATCTAAAGTTAAAATTAGTTTAAAAATATTTCCCATACTTAGTCAATAATGTTTATATTATTACTTCGTTTGCGATAAAAACAAATCACATTCATAAACCTAAAATAAGTCTAAAACATACTCCAATGCATATGAGTATGAGACTAAAATAAATCTAATACGATTTTTATTAGTAATGCATATGAATATTTTTATTATTCATTTCGCACAAGAATTTTATTATTAAAACTTGCACGTTCTAAGCACAAAAACATAAAACATGCACGCACACATTTTGCTGAAAGTTCTTTCTAAGCTACTCGACCAAAATCTTGTTAATATATTTTTTCTGTTGTGACGTGTAGTTTACTATCTAATTTCATATAATGTATGGTTTCACCATATTAGTTATCTTGTTGACAGAAAAAACTTTGCCTCAATATTTTTGCAAAATTATATTATTATCACAATTACATAAACACAAATAATTAATTAATACTTCACTCTATCTTTGATTAATCGAATCACATAATCAATAATCACCATATTAAAGAAGCAAAAATTACTAGCATAGGAAGGGTATTAATTACTAATTCACTCTATCTTGTGGAACCGTCTTCTGTATTACGTTCAAATGGAAGAGCAACTCAAGAAAAATAAAATTACAAGGTGTTTTTTTCTCCCTTTAGGCAAATTCCATCCTAATTTTGAACCCATTTTCCCTCCTATTTTACTTTCCTTCTCCAATCTATTCTTTTCACAAATTCCCTAGCTTCGCCTTCCCCCAAATTTCTCCCTTTGGATCCATCGTCCTTTTTTTGGTGTTAGTGTGATGTGGACGATTTCTTTGAACAATGTGTTAATTGCGGACGATGGTGAGGAAAGTGCTAACAAAATTAAGCCCCATTGCATGACTCTCCTACCATGGGATATCTCGAGGAACTTCGGAATATTTTGTAACAAGAACCAAAGTTCTCTTTATTACTACAATGCTACGAGGAGGAAGGTGTTCTTAAAAGGTTTGATATTCGTAGGTTTTGATGTGATGAGAACAACATATTGCTGCGTTGTGAAAGGTGTTTGGATGGTTTGAGATTAATGTTTATTGGTATTTGTAGCCGTTGCGGATAACAAGAATGAGACTGCCCAAAGTTGTTTGTAATCTAATCAATCAAAACACAGTTAAATTACATATAAGATTGAACTATACATTTCTCTGTATACTCCCTTTGTCCCAATTCAAGGTGCAATTTAACTATTCATTTAGTAAAAAATTCTTACCTTTGACCCCAAAATTGAATAGGTGTATACGTATAAATATTATTGAGTGATACCTTATTAGATTCGTTATGACATAT
>JAULKM010148570.1:0-17490 GCA_032355605.1 Rubia tinctorum | reverse complement strand
ATAGCCCGCAGGTTTAAGCAACAATGAAGATAATGAGAATGTCTCAAAAGTCTGAATATATCTGATAAATAATGTGCGTGTCCAAAGTTTCGGCCATACCTCTCTTTAAATAGAGGAGAATTTCAGCCAAATGGAAACCCTAATTTCAATCAGAATCAGAATCAAATTTTATGGCAGCTTTAAGAAGCTAAAATCATATCTAACTAAAATACCAAAAATTAAATCCTATCCTTCCTTACATCAGGATTCGGCCGAGCTAAGATTAGACAAATATTACTTTATCTAATCTTACTTTATCTAATTCTAATCAGAATAAAACTAATATGGTAAACCCTAATGGATTGTCATTTTTGAACTGGTCCAAAAGCCTATGTTCGAATTCTTCCAGCCCAAAAACCAAAAATAAATGTTTACAATGATCACACTACCTCATTAAAAACCCCAATGGAAAAAAGAGTATAGTGTTCTTCATAATGTTTTCAATTAATCGACAAACTTGAATAAGTAATTCAAGTCCTTGCCGACATCTTCTTAAGTTCTTCATCATGAAGGCGATCCATCAAAGCATTAATTTCTCCTTTTTATATTCGTATCACGAACTTAGGAACTTTACACTACCTATAAAAAAATGCAAGTGTTTGGAGAAGGAGAAGAAGGAGAGCTAGGGTAAAAGTTCCACAAGGACGCTTAGGGAGTTGATTGCTCCAAACTTGCAGAATCAACCCCTATGCATTGTCTTCCCACCTTTGTCACCGAATGTGACTTTTGAATAGAAGAGCGGCATGATCCAATACCTACCTACCTTATATGGAATGACCAGTGTTCCCAAACAAACACTTGTCGGAGTTTCACCTAGTGTGCACCAACATGAAGCCACCCTCAGTTTCAGAAGAAGATTAATTACAATATGAAACCACCTAGTGTCCAATCACCCCGCAACGTTTAAAAAACATCATTGCACGTTCCTATTCGCAAGGGATCCAATACTGATGATCATTCATAGTCTGCAAAAAAAAGCCAGGAATCAAAGGCTGAGCCGGATCTATCCAAACCATTGCCTTCAAATACTGGACATTCACATTTGGTCTATAAGTAACATTGACCAGCTCCACTTCCCCAATCATTGAAGCTAGTTGTTTCCATGCAACTCAAATTGGTCCTCCGTAATCAGATTAAAACCTCAGTCACTTGAACGCTAGCCAGCGGGTAGGTTTCCCTCCATCTTCTTAAGCAGAGAAGACCTCCATCAATCCAGTACAGTTTATTGTGTAATATTGCCTACATTTCAACCTCCGTCTCGAATGCAATTACCTGGAACTTGTAATGAAGATAAACAACCCATGCACGTCCTCAACATAATTGAAAATGCTGATTAAATCTGTGATTTGAAAATTCACGATCATGGATCCAGTATCCCAATAGGCGGAAATGTAGGGATGGATCATAGAACATCAAATGATCCTGTGTTAGTTGAAGCCTTCCAATCCTCCGTCTCAACCTCTCGGATACACCGAAAAAATGACCAAAACCATTTTCCCCAGATAACTGGAAACCCTCACTCTGATCCAGGGGCGGAACCACCTCTATGATCCGGTGGCCCAAAATTCAGGTCCAAGCACCACCGGAATCCTGGAATTCCGCCCCCCTTGAAAATTTGCAGATCTCCTCCGGCGAGACCAAGCTGAAGAAGATGAAAGAGTTGTATTTTTTTCCTCACAAAAAAACGACATCGTTTTTCCATTAGTGGAACGATGTCGTTTTTTTTAGCGTGAAGGCAAAAAAAGGGAAGGCCAATTGGGATGAAACTCAATCGGCCCAAATAAGAAACCCTACATACATCGGCATTCTGAGTAAAATCTCAGTCGTTCTCGCCACTTCCCAGTTCCCACTTCCCAACTTCCGTCTTCCGCCGTGAGTCGGCCGGGCCGCGGCTTGTCCATCCACCGTAACGCCGCCATCCATCCGCCTGCGTCTTTGTGTCTCCGCCCTCAGCGGCTCAGCCAAACCCTTGCATGAGGTCCTGATTCCGCCACTGCTCTGATCATTCCCTTCTCCAAGCATGTGCTCCTCTGCACCATCCAAGTCGGAGTCCGGGAAGAAACCAATAAAACTTTTGGATAGGAAGACAGGGTTGGGCTGGTTTTGGCGTTTGTATTTCACTGGAGCTTGGGACGTGACCTGTTTTTTGCTGCTAAGTTTCTTGAACAAAAGTGCACTGGTGTTAAATGCTCTTATCAGCCTTCCCCTGTTCCTTTTATAAGTGAACTCTTCATTCAATTCTGATTTAGCACATGGTTTAATTGTAGCAAGATGAGAGAAGGGTGAAATGGTAAAATTGAAACAACCCGAAGTTTTGAGTTTATTACAATGTGTTTTACATTGTAATTTTGCATGTGAATACAATGTGTTTTTACATTGTAATTTGCATGTGATTACAATGTGTTTTAGCGTCAGGATATCAAACTAACGCTAAAACATCCCTCAAACTCACACCATGGACTTGGAATTAACTATAGAGAAGACTGGATCCTTTCGTGATAGATTAATAATAAAGATTACTCCCTCCGTCCCAATTCAAACTGTATACTTTAACTTTTGACGGTTTACTTGAAAAATATTTGATCCTTAATATTTTCCATTAAAGATGATTAAAAATTGTGAAAATTTGATATTTCGAAAATATACGTTCTAACGAATCTAACAATGTATTAAACAATAGTATATACACTTATATATGAATTTAATTTTAGGGTCAAAGTTAAGAAGTGTTGACTAAATGAATAGTTAAATTGGAGGTTGAAATGGGACAGAGGAGTACCACATTCCTAATGTGATGAAAGACTGTCTTTTGATATCCGATCAAAGTGCCTATTTGCTCACTCTAAGTTAGTGAGAGAAAAACCCGCATTCCTCGGTAGTGGATGAATCGATTTAAACTCTATACAAATAAATAGATATTTTTAATAATTAATTAAATATATTTCTTTGTAATTGGTTGTAAGTAAATTAGTATTACTCATTCCGTTCTAGCTGAACTTGCACACCAATCATTATCGCGTTGTTTAATAAACATGTTTGACTATTAATATGTTTATCTACTAACAACGACGATAAGAAATAGTTGATATTTACAAACTAATTGTTACGACTAATTCAACAATATCATTTAAGATAATATTTTTTGTACATATATTTTTTTAAAATATGCAGTCAAACATTGATTGACAAATATAGTATAAAAAAAGTAAGAGTGCAATTTTAGTTGGGAAGGAGAGCAAAGATCTTATCACACACCTTCTCTCGCCTGCTTTACCAACTTTTCACCGATTACGTTCTTATCCCACCGGAATTTACAGCCAACCATGGTGGATCCGTCGCCAATCAACATCGGCGGCCCCAACAAATCTTTCCTACAAGTTTTAAACACCCGCCCTCAACCCGTATGTTCTAATCTTTTATCAAATCCTAACCTAAAGTCTATTACAGAGCATAAGGGCGGCCTTGCTTTGCAATAGGGAGACATATTACACCGCACACTCACACGACCTAGTATCAAGCTTCACAGTATAGGTTAACTCACCCTAAATGTTATCTCGGAGCATTGGTGGAATGTCAATCTGCATCCTTGCTTTGTGATAATCTTCAACTTCACCTCGGTCTTCAGTCACATTACACCATCCCATTCTGCAAATTTCTTAGACCTTTTTCCCATTGTTATCATCATCCTCCTCCTCAACCCATCCGTAAGGGTGAAAATTGACTTGTTCCTTAGATCTCCCAAATAGTTATTAAGGCACTCGACTGGATTGTTAGTTACATTTTGGCACTTCAGCCTCTTTGAGAAAGAATACCTAGCCCATAGAAAGTCACCGAGACTATACAAATAATCAAAATCCTTCTTGGATAGACTCTTTATCTTTTCCATGTCCACCTTGAAGTCCCTCACATTGAACGACGTTAATGCACTCCCAAAAAGAACTTTTTCAAAATGCCGCATGATATTTCTTAGGGAAATTGACGTAAATATGGTAGTTGCATTTCCTTTGCATGGCATGTGGCACTAATTGCCTAATTTCCTCACCCAAACCCTGTATTTCAACATTGAAAAACATGAATAATACAAATTATACAAACTAGTAGCAGGTACATGACCGGGGCAAACTAGCACATAATTCATAAAGTCAATGTTAGATAAGCACATAATTCATAAAGTCAGGGTTAGATAAGCACATAATTCATAAAGTCCGGATTAGATCAGCACATCATTCACAAATTCAGGGTTAGATTAGCATATAATTCATAAATTAAGGGTTAGATCAGCTCATAATTCCTAAAGTTATGGTTAGAACAACACTTTTGTCCACACAGAATAACAACAAAGAAAACTAAAATGCAGCCAATATGTCACAAATTCCTTCAAATGATTAAAGCTGCCAACACATGATTTCTGACAAACACAAGATTACACAATAAATATGTAGTACTAAGAATAGAATTGTCACCTTTTCCCGGTTCGTCATAAACGTCCATGGTATAGCCTCCGAAAACCCCCTGTGAAAGTCATCTATCATTTGGAAGAAGAACAACCAGTTATCCTTTGATCCAACCTATGTGTAAGCAACTGCTAAGGGAAAAATTCTTCTATCGGGATCAGTCCCGATGGCACTCAACAGGACACCACCATACCTAACCTTCAGATGACAACCATCAAAACCTAAAAATGGCCTACAACCTTCCAAGAAACCTTTCTTAGCACCGTCGAATCCAAGGAAAAATGCTTCACCAAAGGAAGCAACTGGTGCAGCTCTCCATCATACTCCATCATTGTGCAACTTTCTAGGTTACTCTTCAAATCCTCCTCATAATATTAGTGAAGTGCTTTGAAGGAATCCCTAATGGTTATTGTCTCACATTTCAAAAGCTTTCAATTTGCCCTCATAGGTTGGTGCCTATTTGGTTTCAACCCATACATCAACAACTTATCCTTCAACACCTCATTTGAGACCTTCTGGTCAGCACTCAACAGGTCCTTAATCATGTGCACTATCCATATTTTGGTCGCCTTCACACGCCTTTCAGACTTACTAGTGTGTTCCCCCTTCAACTTCCAGATACATAAAGTTTGCTTGTCTGCTAGAGCTGAACTGTGGAGCCTCCAGTTGTAACCCATATCCTTACACTGGACAGTCACCCGAAACTTCTCACTCTTCACCATTCCATATTCAAACCCTTTCGGCATTACAAATTCAAGTATCATAGCCTTCAAGTCTTTCTGTGACTCAAATAACATTCCCTCCTTCAGTATTATTTGAGAACCATCATCAATGTTGAACTCCTCCCAAGTCAAACACTTGCTCAAAGGATATGCCTCTTCTACACTGTCAGACAAATCATCGTATTCCATGTTCTCATAATTATCCCCATCCTCCATCTGATCTGACTCGATTTCAGGCCCATCCTCTGTGTACCAACTTATCCACTATGCCTATTTTTTGATTATATCCTCATCGTCTTCTTCATCTTCATCATTATCCTCATCAAAACTACGGTCAGACTCATCAAAGTACATTTCTATGGAAGCCTTCTTCAATTCTGTCACAACCTTCAATTTGTTCCCTTCATTACTGCACTCGGCTTGGTTTTTTGCACCACTTCCAAGACCTGCTAAGAGGTCTACAAACTTACCAAACACCTCCACAGGATTTTTTGTGTCCTCAAAAGCATTGAACATATTCAAGACATCCTCCTCCGTGCCCAACATCATTTGTACAAGGTCGGATGCCAGTAACTAAGGCTCAATGTTATGGTCTTCCAAAGGTCTAGATCACCAAAAAGAACTCTGTGAAGTCCGACTCAAAGACAACCAACGAGTATCCATCGGGATCAACACCATTCAAAACCTTCCTTTTTTCACCATGATAAATTTTCAGGTTAACATGTCATCTATATCATCTTGTACAATGAATACATATGATTATTACAAGTGTCATTCACTCATTAAAAAAAATACCACACTCTGTGTCCAATGGCAAGAATAATAATATAAAATTCACAATAAAAAATATAATCAGTCTCATATCACTCAAAATCAACCGGGGCAGAGCCCTTGTTCTCGGTTTACAAAAATACAAAACCCTAGGTCTTTATAAAACAAAATTTTCTAACTGCCTCATTCTCAGGTCAAGCACAACCATTAAAAACGCAATCTTAATCAATATTAACATCACTTCAAACCCAAAACAACACAAGATATGACATACAAAACTCCTTCTCGAACTCACCCACAAGCCCACATTATCAACGAATATTTACAAACCCTACAACACAACATAAAATGGTATCGAAAATGGATAAATGACACTTATTCGCAACAAAAAGGATTTGGGCATACCATTTTCTTCACTTCCCTTGTTTTAGGGCCCAACAGGTAACTCGATGGGTGTCTCCCATTAACCCACTGTCTAGCGGATCGACCCTCCTCCACGGGTGATAGGCGATGCTTTTTGTTCAACTCCGGCTGCCTAGAACGATGGCAGCGGTTGTGGTGAACAATAGTGAACAGTTGTCACCTTTGGGAAAAGAAGAGAAGCCTTAGCGGGAAAGAATGAAATGAAAAGAAGAAGGGGAAAACTAGTTGTTAAAAAAAGGGAGGACAGTTGCGTCTTTTTTATCATTTTTCAATTTTTCTTTTTTGAAAGAGGGGTATAATCATCATTTTACTACAGAACGGCCAAATTCGGCGTGACAATCACAGTCACCGGATCCCATGGTTATTTTGGCTTTTACTTTATAAAGTAAGGGTTATTTTGGCACTTTATGGTTTATATTGTTATATTGGCACTTCGGCCTAAATTCAGAGTTATTTTGGCACTTTACTCTTTATTATACTAAACGACCGTTCTTTTTAATGTAATAAATTTTTTAAGACTTTAGCTATTATGTTTTTGTATAATTTTAATGTATTGTTAGATTTTAGCACATTGTAATAATTAGTATAATATGAGATTAAAGTGTACTTGTTTAAAGTAATTACTAATCATTTTAGATAGTTAAAAGATAAACTTATTAATATTATAAGATTGTATATATGTTTTATAAATTTATAAAATAAACCTGCTGCTATGGCTATATAAGTGAATAAATATATAATTAAATATGTTCATCATAATTGGTTGTAACTGAATTAATAATAATTGATATCATTAAAATAATACTTTACTTGAGGTAAGGCATATGCTGTTAAACTAATGAATAAACTTGTACAAACTTGTACTGGATTATTTTTTCTAAAATATTATGATGTGAAATGGCTCCTAAAGGGAGTATTTGAAAATTAGAGGAGCTCTATCTTCTTATTAAAAAGTTATTCACCAAACATTAAAATTGGTCTCAAACTCTAATTTTATCCCAAATATTCTTCACCAGCATTCTAATTATACATAATAGTACAACCGATTAGTATGATTGACATGTAATTTAATTTTCCTTGCAATAGATTAGTTATTGATAGTGACTAGTTAAGTTGGATGTACTTATTGTAATCGTTGCTGGACTTTTTTTTTCCAACACCATGCAATGATTACTTTAAAAAAAATAAAAACATAAGGCCTATTATTTTTTAAAAGGTCTGGACTTTATGTTAGATAGGCAGGAACTATATAATTTAACGTTTCCTTGTGCAGAACTAGTTGGATTGTAACAAATAAGGTAAGTCAAATTGACGATTCTTGATTTACTCCAAACTAAAAAATCGTGTTCTAACCATGCACCACCTTTAATGTATTTACTTTCCTCAATTTAATAGCTTGATAGTAATTGAGGCCAAGTGATGCATGAGGTAATATAACATTTGCATAGGGAGTTAAGTTGTGGTCTAAACGGTTATACTATTACAATAAACTAATCCAATCCATTATATCATTCATTCATGAATTAGGTAATATAAATTTTCATAATCAAATTAAGGTTACCTGATTTGTAAACTAACATTATTGGTAAGGTTAAAATTACATATTGAGAACATATACCTCCACTAGTGTTAGGGGCTATCAAAATCGATTATATTGGACGATAGAAGGCACTTTCAATGTGCCTCCTCTGGTCCTGCCTTCCATTATCCATCAAAAGAAGGCAATTACAAAAAAATTGCCTTTAAAATCGCCAACGAAGACGGTTAAAACCCGCCTCTAAAAAGACACTAAAACAACCTTTAATTCTTTCTGAGTTCAGAAAGTTCCAGCATCCATCGTACCTTGAGTGCTGTTTCCGGACTCTGAAATTTTGAGTTTCCGAACTCGTAAATGGCATCTCTGCTCTTCAGTAATGCCTTCTTTATTTCCAAGATCTTCTCCCTTTTCCGTTCCCAATCTGTGAAATGATTGCTACAATTTAGCCTCAATGAGAATTATTTCCGAGTTCGGAATTATTTAGTATATTATGTTTCCAAGCAAGGAAATTGTAATTGTGACTATATGAAATACAATGAAAATTTTCCAAATTCATAAACATGTTCGGTTCTTTTGGTCAACACATATTTCTATTTCATTTCTCCGGCGCAAAAAAAGGCTTCAAACCACAACAACAAATACAGAACAATACATGATCGTGTCTTGCATGTTCACAAAAATCTATAGATAATTCTAATCTCGCAATAATCTATAGATAGGAGTAAGAAACACTAGGAATCTTTTCCCACGGTCCTATGCTACATTATTTTTTCCAAATTTGTTGCTTTACCAATATCAAGATTTCCTAGAGATGCGTATGAGATGCCAAGCCTCCAAACAATGTTGATATCATCTTTGGTTTAAAGCTTCGATTCCTTCAAGAAAAGCTGTCAATAACTACTTATTAGCAAATACAAGAAAGCTTGGTTACATTGCTTGCTAGAAACAATTGTACATGTACCTTGTCAATTTGAAGTAAGTCATTTTTGACCTCTTGAATGCACTCAACCGCGTATAACATAACATAAAATCTGCACCCCCAAGTTTGCACATATTTCTTGTACTGCTTGAAATTAACATGAAATCTATAGTTAAATTATAATAACCATAAAGTATTGTAAATTGAAAAAAATAATATACATAGTTCACCTTGATTTCAACCACCTCCAACTTACATTTACTTTGGTCGCTGTTGTCCTTCATTGCCAATTCTAAAATCCAAAACATACGTCCGACGGTTGGAAGTGCAGGGGATTCATCCAATACACGCGCTTATCAGTGTGGACAATAAAATCATTCTCCAATTGTCCATGTATAAGAAAATGTAAAATATTAACAAAATTGGTGTTTTGTTGCTAGTAATGTAATTTAACAAACTTAGTATAGCCTTTCAATGTATAGTGCAATGAAAATTTTCTTATCTTTTCTCCCTAGGCTCTTACGAATGTAGTCGATCCTCTCTTTTTTTACAACCAATTTATTTAATTGACACCGGACACATGTACCCAGTCCATCCTTTCTTTGTTTATGGGTGAAATACATATACCTACGAAATGTCACTTTTTTATGGTGTATTGAAGTAAATGTAATAGTGAATTTAACTAAAAATTATAAAAATAACTCACAAGGTGTAGATGGACTTGATCGCTTGATTGATCAGCTCATATCTCCAAAGATCTTCAAAATCACTCTAAAACATCATGGTCTTCCGTTTATCAAAACTCACAGTCATTTCCCAAGAATGAGTGTGTGATGAGCTTTGATCACGTGGCCGTAGCCAATTGTACAGGACACGCACGAAGTGTGGTGAGTCTTGAAGGGCTTGTGTTCTTGCAATTGTAGTTCTAACCTTCATGGGTGTTTTCGAGCCCAATTTAGGTGTTGGTTTGATGGGTCTTGGAGTTGTTTTCATTGGTGTAGGTGATGCAAGCCGTGTTTCCTTCAAGTGTTTATCCGTTACAGGGTTAGCATAAATAAGTCTGCGTATCCAAAGTATGAACATTCCCCGTGAAGGACCAACCTTCTTGTATTCTCCGTCTGAAATTAGCAAAGGAGCACCCAACACCAACGGATTCACTAAAGAAACCCTAGAAATACTCTCAGCAATAGGCACAAAGTGATAGTGTTTCATCATATGATGCAAAACTCCATTGGCCACGTGTAGTGGTTAACCACCTATGCCTTGGTCAATATATAGCTCACACGGGAGTGGTTTCTATGTATATTCCCACCACACTATATGTTAATGTACAAATTTACTATATTTCTAGAATCACAAGGGAAATAAATATAAATATATACCTTATTATCGGTAGATTATAAGGCCTTGTCGATATTTTCTGGTTTGAACATTTGTCGCTTGATTCTAGCCCGACTTCTTTTGAACAATTGCCTCTCGATTCACCTCAATATCCCTGAGGTAATGACGTGATCCCTTGAATGGTGGGATCAAATTGGTCGTCAATTTATCTAAGTTGTCCTGAAGAACAAGCCTGGTGTGTTGGATTAACCTATGAATGAGGACGTCTTGTTGCACAATTCGTTTGTCTTGAAGAAGAGTTTTTTTGTACGATGTGGACTTTGGAGGGTTCAACACCATCATAGGACCTCAAAATGTCGAACACCTCTTATTGGGTCATGAATGATTCCACACCCCTAGCACGCCCCGGGTGATCGGATTTCTCGGTTGCGTCACAAAGGATGTCGTTCTTATTGCTCGAAACGAATTTCCCTTGTAATTGATCATTCTTTACTTTTTCCTATATATAGTAGAAGGTAAATTAGATTACACAATTACGAAATTTTTTTAGAAAATATAAATCTACTGCATAAAATTTTAGCTTACAATTCTTTCTGCATTCCTTTTTTCTTCATCTTTCACATAAACTCCGTCCCTGGTTTGTCTCCCTTGGAAGAATGAATCGTGCCTTTCAATGTCATCCGAATTGATTGGTTTCACGGAAACCCTTACCTTATCTTCGGTCATTCCACCCTCTATTACAATTTGCACATCTTCTTCAAAATATAGTTTGATTAGATCGATTACCGCCAAAGCATAAAACCCACGGCTCAATCGTGAGGAATTTTATTCTTTGCAGATTTTAAACCTTCCCTCGTACCCTAAGTTAGGAAGTTAGACTTATGTGATCATTGTACACATGATAATATAAACTCTTCAATCTTAAGAAATTGTTATTACTTACACTATCCTTGTTCTCTAATGCCTCCTTTTTTGGATCTCGCAACTGTCTGGTTGAATGTGAGTGTAAGCTAGCCACAAGAAATCACCCCTCTTATCACTAAAAATGAAGTCCTTTGAAAAAGTGTATTTATGTTGATTCCAACTCTATGACATCATCAACATAGCCTTCCTCCTCAAATCATACATGTCCGGTGATTCGATGTCAAATGGCCTTTGTGATGATTTTGACCTCCTCAAGGTCAATCATGGAGGCACATTTATAATAGGGGAAATTTTTTGGAAATAACAAATCACTAAATCTACCTTGCATGCCATCCATAAAGTGACTTTGTATTCTTTGGGGACTTCATGCCAACTATCGTAGCGGATGTCAAACCTCTTTCTACCCACCTTTGCCACCCAACGGGACCATTTTTCACGTTGGGCCGATACATATGCGTTAGACTTATTGAATATTAACGAGGTTAACTCTTTCCTAGCCATTCTACATTCTAGGGTTCTACCATGAGTTCAGGCTATTCCTACTTCCTAGGATCCATCATCCTCATCCATACCATGGTTTGATGAAGGTGGATTTTCATTCCGGGAAAGTGAATTACCTTGATCACGAGTCCTTTTCTTAGTCACAACTACAAGCTAAGTAGTATTTCACAGAATGTCCAGATAAATTTCCATATGCAGGGAAGTCATTGATGGTGTAAAATAACATAGCTTTCAAAGTAAAGAAATCTTCAACCAAACCATCATACGTTCGAACACCTTCTTTGAACAAAGTCAACAAATCCTCGAATAGAGGAGCAAGATACACATCAATATCATTATTAGGCTGACTCAGGCCTGATATCATCAAAGAAAACAAAAATATACTTGCGATTTATTGTCAACCAAGATGGAAGGTTGTAAATCACCAGCATAACATGGCAACTACTATGATTGCAGCTCATATTACTAAATGGATTCATACTGTCTGTACACAACCCTAACCTCAAATGTCGGGATTCATTGCCAAACTCCGGGTATAGAACATCGAATTTCTTCCATTGCTCACCATCTGAAGTATGTTTTATCACATCATCCGCAGGTTAGGCCCTATCTGCATGCCAACGCAATAGTTTAGGATCTTCCCTACACGCATACAACTTCTTCAATTGGGGAATGATAGGGAGATACCATAACACTTTTTCTGGTGTTTTTTCTTTGAATTTGATACAACTTCCGCACCCATAGAAATTCCACTGCTCTTTAACCTATACCAAAACTGGCCACAAACTCGACAAGCTTTTCTATCTTTGTCTACTTCCCCCTGTACAACATACAATCTTTTAAGAATGCATGGATTTTTTGGAGTTCCAAACCCACTGGACATAGTAGGTTTTTGGTGGCAGAACACCTATCGGGATATACATTACCTTTGGGAAGGAAATCCCTAAACAACTGGAAAGCCTCGGTCAACGACGCGTCAGTCCATCCATATTTTTCTTTCAAATTCATTATCTGCAAGGTCTCCCTCAAAACCAAGTGTTTCAAACCCTTGTAAAGAGGTTTCCCTTTGTCATCAATCAATGCCTGTAAAGTCTCGGGTTTACCTTTGAACTCCCTTGCAATATCTTCAACCATTTTATCATAGTGTTGATTATGTCACACCTTATCGTAGTTCTTCCAGCATATATGTTGGTAATGGTTCTACACTCCCTATTATTCATGTTGGTGATTCTCGGATTTCTAAATCCCCGTCTTGTTATGTTGTGCTCATTATGCCTGGTACCACTAAAACTTTGCTTTCGATTAGCAAATCAACTCAGGATTTAAATGTTTTTGTCTACTTTGATGATCGTCCATTTATTATTCGTCATAAAATCACTAGTGAAACTTTGGTCATGGTCATAGTGAAAATGGATCTTATGTTTTAGACTATGGTGCACATGCTTTGTTGTCTACTGTCGAATCAAATAAGTCGCGTGCATCTTTTGAAATTTGACATGCTATACTTGGTCATGTTCCGCATTCCATTATTTTTAGTTTGCGTTCTTCTGGATCTTTATCTGTCTTATCATTTTCCTAAACCTACCCTTTGTGATGGGTGTGAAAAGGCTAAAGGGAAGTGTTTATCTTTTTATACAAGTGATAAACGAGCTGCTAGGGTATTTGATCTACTTCATTGTGACTCATGGGAGACTTCTCCTATTTTATCTGCTGGTGGTTTCTCATACTATGCTATTTTTCTCGATGATCATTCCCGACTCTCGTGGTTTTACTCACTGTGCAAAAAATCTGTTTTCTGGGATATTTAATTCCATTTTGAGGCTTTGTGGGGAACCAATTCTCTTCCACCATGAAGTTGTTTTAGAGTGATGGGGGACTGAGTTCATAAATGGTCGTTTACACTCTCACTTTGAGACAAAAGGCATTCACCTTCATATTTCTTGCCCGTTTACTTCTCAGCAGAATGGTCGGGCTAAGCGCAAGCACCGCCACATTGCTAAGATGTGTATTATTCAAATTATCACCACTCCAAATATTTTCCAAGACTATGAAGTAAATAATTCAAATGAAACTAACATTTTCCAATATAAAAATGACACCCTTTAGATTATGGAATCACTTCTTCATTAGTGGACAATAATTTGAAGGAAACTCTTCAATATTTACTAACTTGGGGAGCATTTAATAATTAGGGCGCATTTTTTTATACTTCTTAACTTTCCAAACTCGGAAAGAAGATCTGTAATTAAAAAGTCATGAAAAACAATTTTTAGGAGTTGGAAAATAGATTACGATCTCGGAAATTGTTTCTTGGCTTAGGAGGCCATTGAGTTTACGAGCTAGGAAATCAAATCGTGTCTAATTTTCAAAATTGGAAAGGTAAATTTTAAAGACGGTTATGACTAACTGCCTTCTATTGATAAAATTTAAAGGCGATTCTGCCTTCAACCGCCTTCGTTTGGACATATTTAAAGGCAGTTATGAAAAAACCGCCTTCATTTTGAAATTAACCGACTTAAAAATGGAGGCTGGATATGAACGAGGATTTCCGAGCTCGGAAAAGGTTCTTAAAGGAGGTTCTATGCAATTTTCAAAAACTGCCTTCCAATGCCGCCTTTAATAGAAGACTCTCTACTAGTGCTCGTTATATTTAGGGTTGAATACATTTTAATTAGTATGACATATTATCAAAGCAGACCTTTAAGGCTATTTACATATTTTCCCATAGTTATTTTTTATCTACAGGGATGTAATATCACAAATAGGTTAAGTGTGTTATTGATAGAATGTAAAACCCACAAATTATTGTGGCTGTGTGTATTGATTTGTATAGTGATTACAAAGGGTATACAAGACCTAAACAAATATGGAACATAATATATATATATATACAAAACCAATCAGAAAGGGTATTCCTTTGTTAGCCTGATTCTAAATCAGTTATATCTCTATTACCTCTCCTCAAGAGAAGCGTAGGACTGGTTGCAACACAAAGCTTGGAATGAAAGAACTCAAGCAGAGGTTGAGGTAACCTCTCTGTAAATATTTCAGCAAGTTGCAAGTCCGTAGAAGCATGAGCAACCTTGAGCTTGCAAGAAGACACCATATCACGCACAAAATGATAATCAATATCAATGTGCTTGGATCTCTTATACGAAACTGGATTTTGAGCAAGAAAAATAGCACTATTATTATCACACAGCAAAACAGGAGGTAGACGAGTCGATACACGTAAATCCTGAAGTAAATTCATCAACCAAGCTAGTTCCGCAACAGTATTAGCCAAAGCCCGATAATCTGATTCTGAACTAGAACAAGAGACCCTAAGTTTCTTTTTAGCACTCAAAGAAACTAGTTTACCACAAAGGGAAATGGAATAACCATATGTAGACCTATAATTCTCAATACAACCAGCCCAGTCAGCATTAGAACAACCCAAAAGTGGTAAAGCGGATGAATTTGCACGAAACTGAAGACCATAGTGGAGAGTACCACGTACATAACGCATAATCCAAGTAACAACATGGTAATAGTCATCAATGGGAGCCTGCATATACTGACTGACCGTATTCACAGTATAAGACAAATTGAGATGTGTAATTAACAAATACTATAGTAAACCAACCAAAGAGTGATAAAGTGTGGGAAACCAAGCGCAAGGAGCTTTCGGCAACCCATAAATGGCCTTGTATGAACAACATACATAATTAGGATGCATTGGGTTTTTGTATCCAGCAGGCTGCTCCATATAAACCGGGAAACCAAGAACGACATTTAAAAATGCATTCTTGACATCAAGCTGTCGTAAAGGCCAATTTTGAGTGATAACAAGAGATAAAAAAAGTAAGAACAGTAGAAGCTTTCACAACCAGACTAAATGTATGATCATAATAAAAACCAGGTAATTGAGAAAAACCTGAGCAACTAACATGGATTTGTGCCGGTAAAGGGAGCCATCACCCTTATATTTTAAACGATACACCCATTTTGATCCAACAACATTAAATTTGGAAGGCGCGGAACCAATTCCCACGTCTGTTAAGTGCGAAGAGCATCCATCTCTGAGTCCATAGTAGCAACCCATTCAGGATCCTTGACGGTCGAGCAATGACTATGAGGCTTGGTCTTAGCAAATAGAGCACTCAATAAACCAGAAATATCATAAAGCACTGGTTCACTATGAGACTCAGTCTCTACTACAGTGAACCAGTGCGCGAACGAGTAGCAACCGTATGTCGAGAAGAGGGACCCACACCCGGAGATGGTGTGAATCCTGAGGTGGGATCAGAACCCGAGGCTGGCGAGGGTAGTCGTACAGAAGGTGGCGATAATGGAGCTGGTGAAGCTGGGTTCGCCGGATTAGTCAGTAAAGCTGGCGATTTTCGATCTGGTGGCCCATTGTCATCTGAGCTAGCAGCGGTGGCTACTATCGATTATGCTACTCGTCACCCTGTGGCAGACATACACATTTTCTGAAAAACACTGAGCTTTCGGTACAGTTGGAAATTTTAAAATTTTCAATATAATGGGTGATTTTGATGAAAAAGATGGCTAAAACACCTCCAATGGAACTATTGAAGGCTCCAAAAAATTAGAAACATCCAGTGATGATAAATCCGTAACAATACTAGTACGAGTAGCTGGAAAAAATAACTCATCAAATCAAACATGACGAGTGATGTACTCCTTCTTCATGAGAGGACCAAGGCATCGATAACCCTAGTACTAAGAATTGTAACCCAAAAATATACATGACATACTCTGAGGGCCAGTTTATACGCAGCATATAGCCCCAAATACGGGAAAACTCGACAGCCAAAATGATAAAAATTGGAGTAGTCAGGCGTAGTACCAAAAGTAACAGAGAGATGAGACTGAATAGATAAAACCAGAGTTGACAGTCATTTGATGATGTAGAATGGTTTCAAAAATACATCATACCAAAATTAAGGATAAAGTCTAGAATGAAAGAGCATCGATAAACCTGTCTCTGTAATATGACGATGCTTCTTCTCTGCACGACCATTTTGCTCAGTAGTGTTAGTACATGAAAGCCGATGATGAATGCCCTTAGATGAAAAATGAGTTCGCATGCGATGATTCACAAAATTGGTTCCACCATCACTCTGAAAAACTTTAATGGTGGTAGAAAACTGATTCTCAACAAGTGCTTCAAATTGCATATAAGCCTCCAAAAAATAAGACTTTCGTCGTAGATGATATAACCAAGTAAACCGAGAGAAATCATCAACAAAAATAACATAATAAAGGTACTTGGTGCGAGAGACAATGGGTGAGGGCCCCCTAAGATCACAGTGAACTAAATCAATTATGTGTGGTGCTCGATTAAAATTATCACTAAAAAAATGCGCTTGCATTTAGCCATCTCACAAGAGGGGCATAAATGAGGCTTAGGCAGCAAACTAGTAACTGACGAACATCCAGACTTTCTCAAAGAAGAAATGATGCTGCGTGGAACATGACCCAATCTACTATGACAAAATTCAAAAGATATTTTAGAACTTTGGTACCATGTAGTGGTGTCAATTCGGGTGATCGTGTCGGGTTCGGATCGGGTTGGAAACGGTTCGAGTTAAAACAGGTCGGGTTAAAACGTGTTAATTTTATTTTTCGGGTCGAGTGGGGTTCCTATCGTGTTGCGGTAAAACGTGTCAGGAGTTTTTCTCGGGTCGGGTCGTGTCAGGTTCAATTACATTCATGCCGGGTTACTGTCGTGCTATTTTTTTTTAACTCGGGTTAGGTCAGATCGGGTTAGATTATAGTCGAGTTTGGTCGGGTCGGGTTATATTCAGGTCGGGTTATTTTCAAGTATGGTTATTGTCTTGTAATTTTTTGTAC
>JAULKM010148563.1:0-17491 GCA_032355605.1 Rubia tinctorum | reverse complement strand
CTCTCCGAAAGGGGAGGATTTCTTCAGCTTCGTAACCGGACCGGGAGCGATTGTGCCCGGCCTGACGTTCTCCTTGTCGTTGAATTCACCAGGGAGATCCGTTTCTTGGTCTTCGAGATCTTTCATCAGCTCGGAAACAACTATGATTTCTGGTTCTTTAGGTAGAACGCATTTCTGAACAATCTTCTTGGGCTCTCCCGGGGTGCGATTGGAATCTCTGATCTTCAAAATAGGCGGCGAATTGGGAACGAACCCATCTGAGGCATTGACCTGAAGAATTCTTTCGGGTCTCACATACCCTATTGCCTTGATTGTCTTCAATTTCTTCAGGATCTTCCCCTTCATGCTCTTCATTTTAGATTGAATTGGAAAACCCCCAAAAATTGTGGATCAGAAATGACGAGATTGAGAATCAGGAGAAGAAGAATTGGGAGAGATTGGGGCTCGGATTTTCTTGGCAAATGGTTTGATCAGAGGTTGCAGAGAAAAGTGTGAGAGGAGAAATGATAGGGTGTTAACGGCTATAATGTGTGTTATAATTTTAAAATAATGATTGGGTGGGAATCTCGGGGTTGTGGGCCTAATGATTACGACTGGACTACTATCACTACGGGCTGTAGTCCGGCAAGCTCTTCAGCGATCCATGGCTTGTTTTGTAACCTTTATCCGTCTCACCTCCGGTGGATTTACCATTTTAGACCTAACTCTCCGTCTCATGGAAAGTTGTATATCAACTATTTGCACGTTTATTTAGGAATACTGGGTTGAATAATTAGAAAAAGGAGGTTTGAGCTACTTTTTGGTTTCACGTGAACAGGGCCGGCCTCAGCATGAGGCAAGTGAAAGCTTTGCCTCATACCCCCAATTTTTTTACCTTAAAGTTGCCTCATTTTTATTTTTTTAAAACTATATATGTAGAAAAAAATCATCGAACATTATTGTTCCAATTAATTGCCTCAGACATCTTCTTTTCCTCTTCATATCAAGACTCTAGTTGCAAATATTACGTGCCCCAAATATTGTATGTGATGCTCTTTTTTGATAGTTTGCCTCAGGCCCCTAATATTCTAGGGCCGGCACTGCAAGCGGACCATGGAATAATTGAATCCACTAAATTGTGTGAAAAAAAATTCAATTAGTCAAAATATGAAGTTTTTAATGGGACACATAAAAAATGATGATATGAAGTTTTCTATGGGACGGAGGGAGTACTCCCTAATTTGTTATACTATTTTTATTTAGTGATCATTAGAATAACATAAAAATTGGGGCGTAGAAAAAAAAATGTTTTTTCACATTCACAAGTTTACTAAAAATGAAAGTGGGACATTGAATTAGGGACACCATATATAGTTAGTATGACATACATAGACTGACGGGGATATGTGATTCTCACTTTTTTTCCGAAAGTTTTGGCTCAATCTTAAGTTATTTAAAAGTGTCAAGTGATTCATGGACTTAACGAAAATGACTATGAACCCAACTGGTTGTCAAATTGTTAGTGTATCCTTCTTAATAAGTGATAACGGTGATGTGCTATATATATATGATGGTGTTTTATTTTGTGAAGATGATAGTCTCATGATGGTGAATCCCATTATCTTTAATTGAATTCAGGATAGCAATGGGTATTTGGGTCAATTCTATTTAATTTTAGGAGAATTTAGTATGTCAAATAGAAAATTCAGCCGTAAGGGGTTGTCTCACTTTCTTTGAGTATCAGGAGGTTATTAGTGAAATCCGCCAAGTGAAAGGTAGTTAAAACACACTTTACAGGGAGGTTTTGGTGGTTTAAAAACTTCCATGTGTGGTCGTGCCATGTATTGTTGTCGATGTACAACGGACGTTCCGAAGTTATGACTACCTATGTAGCTAAGGAAAGAGTTTCTAGATAACTTATGATGTTAGAACTATATAGGAAGGGGTTCCCATATATGTGGTGATGTTAGAACTTATGTAACAAGTTGGAAGAAAAAAAAATTCCCCACCATCTTGTTGTTCGGTGACGACCTTTTGTTATGAATTTGAGATCAAAATTCACAAAATACCGACAATCAAAATCCATTATAATCAAACTCCATTATGTGAAGGTCAAAAGATGGAGGACCCCAATACCATGCTCTTATGATATTATCTCATCCAATGCGATTACTGCCCATAAAACTTTTCTCTCACTAAAACACTTTCCCTTCTCACTCAACAAGCCAAACTTAAACCCTAGCCCGATGAAGCTACCACCGTCATCGGTCGGCCGATAGCCTCCCTCACCCTTTTCGTTATTTTCTTTTCGTCTTCAGCTGTAATGTAGTTATAGTCTGGGTGGGGAAAATCTACTCACCTCAGCTCTCAAAGTCCTCCGGCGAGCACTATTGCGACCAAATAGACATACACCGGTCTGATGAGGACAGATCCGGTCGACCCGCGTAAAAATCGGTCGGTGACCACCACCAGACGCCGGCCGACCTCCAAACGAAGAACCCAACGTGGATGACGGACAGCCGGACTACTAGAGTGTATTATGTCTGAACCAAAGCCAAAGTCGACAGGCATCCAAGCCGACTGACGGAGATCTATAGATCTGGTCGAGCGCCAGACTCTGTCGACTCTGGCAGGAAGGAGGCGTCGATGCTCCCGGCGATAGGAAAATTACCATTACCATCCCACAAAGACGTTTGACCGGTGGACAGCTAGCAATGGCAGTCCAAGAGCAGTCATCTCATGCGAGGCGGTCTAGGCGCAGATTTTGATAGAGAAAAATCGGCGGGTCAAGGGGGCCTATCGCGGAAGAATCAAAGAAATGTTTTTTGCCAATCATATCGGTCAATGGAGGACTAGCCGGTCAATGGTGACCAGACCGGTCAACAACGGTCAATTGACAGTCAACAATAGCTCGATGGCGGCCCGACTTCTTCCCCATCTCGCCCCTTCCAAAATCCAAGCATAAAGCACATCCAATGTAACTTCTATTTTAACTCCATCCCAAAAATCTACCCCACCCCACATATTGGCTCATTGTTTTACAATATCCGTCGCGTTCGACTGTAGCCACAACAGGTTTGTGGTGATTATGTGAATAGGTGGATGACTGGGCATCAGTTAAAATAGGGTATCCTATGACAGGTACATGGTCTGGTCCACGGAAAAATAGAAAAACAAATATTTTTTTGTAGAAGTTTGTATTAGTCGAACAAAGTTTTTTTGCGTACAACGGATCCCCCACCGGCTTGTAGCACCACATCTACAACGGGTTTTAAGGGAAATACTCCTTGGATGATACCTACTTATAGGTTATAGAGAAGTTACGTTGTAGCCTGACTTCCTTGGATGAAAGGAGGGTTTAGGCTAACCTTTATTTGTCTATGTTTGTTTTTATTTTCTAGGTGTGTTGTTGGTGATTTCGCGATTCCGGAGAGATTTAGGTAACTCCCTACTGTTGTTTGGAGAAATCCATCTACAACCTCCAAAAAGATTCTAAAAATAAGAAGTACAGAGTTGTAGCAACCCAGTGGGGATGAACTTGGACAACGATTAATAATTATGGAGACACACAGTGACAGACTGCTTCAAAATAAAACTGACCTGCATTCATAACTATTTTAATGACTCTGCACCGACGATTGGAAAAATCCAGCAATAGTCTCTCTAAAGCAATAGAGTTGATGCAACCCAATGAAACAAAGTTCAGAAGCACAAACCTAGTATTAGACCGCCTATATGACAAGTGGACTTCAATCTGGAAATTTGATTGAAAGTTCCATTTGTGGGAGGCTCAAGTGTTCAAGCATGGATTAGTTATAGTTGTTACATATGGGTTGTACGGCCTTAACCTGACATAGTATTGTAACAATGTTAAATTAATGAGAAGGAGAACACCCGTTTTATCAAAAAAAATTTACCGCCCAAAAGTACAACATATACATTTAATTCTATTGTCCATTTATTTTCTAGTTAAGTGCTAAAATAACCCTGACTTTAAGCTGAAAGTGCCAATATGACCCTGCAATCTCAGAAAGTGCCAAAATAACCTTTGACTCCCTTGAATTTTTAGTCAATGTACTGATGATCGAATTCTTTCAAAAATACCATTTTGCCCTTGCCCAAAAAGGAAAATATAAAAAATTGGAAAAGACGCTTCTACCCTCTGCCATTTCCATCAGACCCTTACCATTGCCTTGAAACCCAGATCTAGCTGCGACATCTTTTCCTTGGCGGCGGGAGAAACGATGAAATTCTTTGAGAAGAGAAAAATAGGGCTCTCAAAGCTCTGAGCGCCACAGTCTTCTTCCTTATTGCTGCTCTCATTGCCATTATTGGAGGTGGAAGAACGAGGGTTCAAAACTTTAGGATTTTTGTAGCAGGGTCACGACTAGGGTTCCGCAGCGGAGACGCGGTGGGGGTTGAATCACGGTGCACAGTGGAGCCGCGGTGGGGTGAGGGTTTCCAGCGGCGGTGCGAGGCAGAGTCACGTGGGGGGCTAGGGTTTCCAACGGCGATGGGGGTCGGAGTAAGGTTAGGGTGGTGAATAGCTACGTTGGTGTTACTGTTATGAAAAAGCAGGATAAGGATACCGACGATGATGATGAGATCATCGGCGTCAGTGAGGGTTACCGACAGGTAATTGGATGTACGAAAGTCGAAGCTGAAGTCTTTGAGGATGCGTAAGAATCTGTGAGAGGAGGGCATCTCGGGGTCCATCTCGATGAAGGAGGCTTCGTTGGAAGTGTCGAAGGAGGAGAAGCAGCTTTATTTTTGTGATGACCTGCAAGCTTATGTAATCCTCTCTCTCTCTCTCTCTCTCTCTCTTCTTCTTCCTCTCCTCCCATGTTTCTGCATTTTAGATTGAAGATAGTGGATTCATGTTTATGTTTTTTATTCGTATGAAGATGGAGATTGCCGGTGGCGGTGGTGATGGCTGGCAGCGGGATATGGTGGTGGGTGGTGGTGGCTTGAGGCCGGAGAGGGTGGGATGAGTGGCACTATCACGAGAATGACCCTCTAGCATCGATTTTTCGGAAGTCTAGCACCGGTTTTTGGGGGTCCAAAAAACTAGTGCCTAAGTAGGGGGTGAAACGTTTTCACCGATTTTAAAAAAATCAGTGCAAAATCTAGCACCGATTTTTTTGGTTAGCATCGATTTTCTAAAACTGGTGCAATATTAGCACCGGTTTTCATATTAGCATCGGTCTGAAAAATTAGTGTTAAAATTGGACCAGGTTTTTTATTTGCACTGGTTTTTAGAAAAAAAGTGTTAAAATCATCACCGATTTTTTATTTTCAATTGCAATTGGGCGCTGACCGCAACTGCTCTATTATTTCCATTTGGCAAAAACAAAACTAGAATTGGGCGCTGACTGCAGCTGCGCACAGCTGCTCTATTAGTTTGATTTGGGAAAAACAACACTAGAATTGGGCGCTGACCCCAGCTGTGCGCAACCGCTCTAATACTTCACTACAAACAGTAAAATAGTCTAACAACATATATGGCCAAATCTAGCAACATCAAAAAATATTTCCACAAAATGTATGATGCAAAATTAATAATCTATGTGACTAAACATAACTATCTATGGGACTAAACATAACTTTTGATTAAACTAGAAATTAAATCATGTGGCATATACACATCAAATCACAAGGCTAGTTCACACATCTATGGTCCTCACAAATGCTAATTCTGTTTCACATGTTACTTGACATTTACTCACCCCCGACATATGCTAATGATTTGGGTAACTTTGGTAGGTCTCCCGTGCCTTCTGTGTGAACACTTACATCCATCAAAATGAGCAAGTTCTTGCACAAAACCTCCATTGCAGTGTGGATATGAAAGGTCACAATTACGGAGCCGAATTGGTTGGCAGCACCGGTGTAACCAATGCATATTTCCTACCCAATGTACAAAATCAGTTGCCATTAAACCAAGATATCCTATAAGAGTTCTTAAAAGCATAAAATGAACACACAATGAAGAGCATGTCAGCCGACTAGAGTTCTTAAAAAAAGACAACACACACTCCATGCCAACCCACACCAGATAGCAAGGATCAAATGAGGAACTCGAGACATAAAAAAATCATCCCCAAAAAAGTTAAGCATATAGATAACATACTGCTGAAAAAAAATAAAAGAATAAAAGATGTACTTAAGCATTGTCAGACACTATCACACAGGAAAAGAGATTCCAATTTCAAAACTAAATGCACAGATAAAATATAAGATACCAACTACTTGTTTCTGATAAAACTACAACAGAAAAAATAATAAATAAACACAAAGGGGAGTAAAACAAACTCAAGAGTAATGAGATTTCTATTGGAAGCAGAACTCTGTATTGAAATGTGGTGGATTTGTCTTGGCATACTGCTCCGGATTTACAAAACTAAATAAGCAAGCTTGTAAGAAATTATTGTTTCATACTCATATAATTTGACAAGAGAATCTAAATAAGCGCATCAAACTGATGCAACAATGTTGAACAACTACACACTTACCTTCTTCCTTGCAGCTGCAAGTTCTTTTTTTATTCCAGCTGCAAGATAAAGTGGAAAATTATTAATATCTCTGCATTGAAAAAAGTTAATAATTTACAGTACTTCATAATAGAAAGACAATATTCACCATCATTGGGTTCCAAATGGGAAGCATTCTTGAAACTTTCAACCGCAACATCAATGTCATTGAGTGCCATGTATGCCTGGAAAATTACCAGTTATAATTTGGATTCTAAAACAGATATCTAAGTCAAGTACAAAATGGTTCTCAGATAGGAAATCAAGTACAAAATAGTTCTCAAATGTATACATAAAAACCATGTAGTGAATGAAAAAAATAGAGATCATCCATTAGTCGATTGAAATACGCATCAAAATCAAGTATGTAATGAATTAGCTACTGCTCATGTGAGCAAAGGTAACTACGATCATCCACCTGCCCTTAGCGATAGAAAGCCTTCACGTTATCCTCAGCATCTCGGATTGCAGATTCTGCATCATGCAAGACTCCTACAGGGTACAAAAATTTCCTTCAGACTTCTCTCAATTAAATGAAAACATTTGGTATTAACATAACTAATACTCTATGGCACTCTTCAGTTAACTACTTGAATGAAAATTAACATTAATACTCTTAACTCCCAATACATTTATCACAATCAATGTTCTCTTTCATTTCCTTCCCTGTAATACACACCTTACGAATAACAAATCCAATAATCTATAAACTTCTAAGTCCTTGCATCCTAGGTTCTATTTCATATTAAAACTCAGATAACAACCAATGAATTTTGGAAAAATCAGAAATTATGTGATAGCAAGGCCAACATGAAAGCAAATAGAAAATATCAGTGTGAATTAACATGTTTTGACTTATATTTCCCCAGTTTCACCTCATGAACTATTCTATTCAATATGATCATGAATTATGCATTGACTTCTTGTTAACACACCAACACAGAGCCAAATGAACAATGATTTCTGAACTTTCCTATTCATTCAGCCTTAACCACAATCTTTCTACTGAGAACTTCCAAAAAAAATTGGGGAAGGGGAGGGGGGGGGGGGGACTGTAGCAAACTTCAAGAAGTTAGGCCAAATAAATTATGAAGTTCAAATCAAAGCATTACAAGTCTTTTTGGATTTGGAAAATATAAACTACTGAAAACAACACAAGCATTACAAAGAAATCTACTAAGGCTCTCAGAGCTAAGAATGTTAACTTCAGTAATCGAACGAATGAAAAGATATTCGAAAACTATACGTGAAGTGAAGAGTAAGTAACAGGAGGTAATGTAAAAGTTCATTTCCAGGTTCTAAAAACATTAAGAAGCATTACTAGATGCTCAGTTCCTTAAAGATAAGGAGAAAGATGAAAAATTGAAATCGTTGAACTTGCTCAAGGGCTTCTCCGTGGTGGTCTCCGAGACAGTGGATCAAGGAGCGCGCGGGGAGCGCATCGGGATTGGGGGATGGAAAGTGAGGGAGGAGGGCTAGAGCACAGTGCCTAGATTTGACTATTTATATATTTTCACTTATTTTAATATTGATTTCTTCGTATGACATAATATTATTGAATAGATTCTAATACCATGTTTTAAGAAAAGTAAATAGTTATATTCAAAATTTTAAAACATTAAAATAAATTTTTTATATTAACATGTATTGATAGAAAATCAAATCAAAATTTGGGTAAAAATGGTAGAACGGAAGTGTCTCCAACATACTAATGGAAAATTACACTATGGCCCAAAATTTCATGACGACATTATCATTCTCTCCAAAACACACAATTTTTGTTATTCTTACATAAATATAATAATAAAAAATAAATTATTTTTTTGGTAAATGTTCGAAAGCTCTAGTACATGTTCTAGAGTAAGTTAGAGTTGATTACTTTGAAGTAAGAAAGACAAACCGAAAAGGATTACGAATACGTTCTTGCGCCGCATTGTTAATAAATATTCCCTTATTTTGTTGAAAAATACGAGGAGGGTGCATAGAGTATCATCGCGTTTGAGCGGATTTCAATTTGGAGTTACGAGTAAAGTTTTTACATTTTGCACTTAGGTCCCTCCAATAAATTTGGAATTGTCGAATTACAAAATTGGTGACACCAAAATTCAATTGAATAATATATGATTGTGACTTTGCGATTTGGGCATGTATGGGTAAACGGAAGGGCCTCGAAAGTCAACATTGATTAGTTGTACACAATTTTGGAAAATTATGAAGTGGCCCAAAATTGTGTTTCCCCATCATCTATTGTTGCAAACTATGTGATTTTTATTATTCTGACCTCAATATAAAAATAATAAATAATATTATTTTTTGGTGAAATGTTGGAAAACACTAGTAGATGTTCTAAAGTAACTTAGAGTTGGTTACATATAAGTAAGAAAGATAAATCATAAAGGATTACAGATATGTTCTTCTCCCCGATCGATGATAAATATTTCGTTACTTATTTGGAAAATTTAATGGAGGTATATAGGGAAGCACCACGTTCGAGCGGATTTCATTTTGCAGTTACGAGTAAAATTTTTACTTTTTACACTTAGGTCCCTCCAAGAAATTTGGAATTGTCGAATCACAAAATTGCTGACACCAAAATTCAATTGAATAATATACGATTGCGACTTTACGATTTGGGCATGTATGAGTGAATGGAAGGGTCTCGAAAGTCAACATTGATTACTTGTACACAATTTTGGAAAATTACACTGCGACCCAAAATTGTGTTTCCCCATTATCCATTGCTCCAAAATACTTGATTTTTGTTATTCTTACCTAAGTATAAAAATATTAAATAATATATATTTTGTGAATTGTGGGAAAGTGTTAGTAGATGTTCTAGAAAAACTTAGAGTTGAATACATAGAAGTAAGTAAGAGAAATCGGAAAGGATTATGGATATGTTCTTGTGCTCGATCGATGATAAATATATCGTTACAGATTTGTAAAATGAAATGGGGGTGTATAGGGAAGCACCACATTCAAGCGGATGTCATTTTGGGGTTACAAGATTTTACCTTTTGCACTTAGGCCCCTCCAAGAAATTTGGAATCGTTGAATCACTAAATTGGCTATAAAAAATTCAATTGAATAATATAAGATTGCGACTTTGAGATTTGGGCATGTATGGGTGGATAGAAGGGCCTCGAAAGACAACATTGATTACTTGTACATAATTTTGGAAAATTACACTGTGGCCCAAAATTGTGTTTCCTCATTATCCATTGCTCCAAAATTACATTTTTTTAGTTCTTACCTAAATAAAAAAATATTAAATAATATTTGTTTTTGGTGAATTGTGGGAAAGCGCTAGTAAATGTTCCAAAGTAACTTAGAGTTGATTAAATAGAAATAAGTAAGAGAAATCGGAAAGGATTAGGGATATGTTCTTGTGCCCGATCGATGATAAATATTCCGTTACGTATTTTGAAAATAAAATGGGGGTGTATAGGGAAGCACCACGTTCGAGCGGATGTCATTTTGGAATTACGAGTAAAGTTTTTACTTTTTGCACTTAGGTCCCTCCAAGAAATTCAGAATTGTCGAATCGTAAAATTGGTGATACCAAAATTCAATTGAATAATATATGATAGCGACTTTGCGATTTAGGCATGTATGAGTGAAGGGAATGACCTCAAAATTCAACAATGATTACCTGTACACAATTTTGAAAAATTACACAGTGGCCCAAAATTGTGTTTCCCATTAACTATTGCTCCAAAATACAATTTTTTTTATTCAAACATTTTTATTCATATTTATATTAGGTCAATAAATTTTGAACGTTGATTAATTTAAGTGAACCTAATTATAGTTAAAGATAACAAAAGAAGTGAACGATTTTGAAAGTCAAGAAAAAGAATTTAGCTTAGAGCGGTTGCGTATAGCTGCGCGAATCTCATGATATTTTTGGCAATAATTTTAAAAAAATTGGCAATTGTTTTGAAATTTTGGCGGGAAGGTTGAATTTTTAAAATATTTTGCTTAGAGCGGCTGCGCCCATCTCATGAAATTTTTGGTGAGAAGATTGAATTTAAAAATTTTTAACACCGGTTTTTAAATTGACACCAGTGTTTTGAAAACCAGTGTTAAATTAGCACCGATTTTTAAAAACAATTAACACCAGTTTTCAAAAAACTGGTGTTAATTAAAAAACCGGTGCTGAAGGGGTATCTCTGTGGTAGTGTAAGGGTGCACAGTTCCTTAATAAAATTAAGCATACCTAGTAACATGGTTAATAGCCTTGAAAAGAGGAATATTTACCTCACATTGACGGAAGACTTCGAAAATGTTCGTGTTGTTGTCCTTGTTTCGCTTGTCATTCAATGCCACCAAAAAAGGTTGTTCTGGGAGAAGTATTGGAATCCTTGGCTTTGCAACCAAATGTACAGGTGGTGGTGGCTCAGATGTAAAGTTCGGCCCTTGAAAGATCACTTCCTCCCTGACCTTTCATCCCACAACAACTTCTTCATTCGCCACCTCTTCGGCCTCTTTCTCTCCGGCAATCCTCTTCTTCGACCACGCTCACATATTTGTTTCTTCTCAAGGTGATAGAATCATATTTTGCCTCGGTTTCAACTCTTGTTGAGGTGGAAGTTTTCCTGACTCTTTGGCCTCCAACCGGTTCACAGATGATGCAATTTGACACACTTGAGTTTCCAAGTTCTTGATACTTGAGAAAACTTAAATTTCCAAGTTTCTCATGCTCTAGTGAGTTTGAACTTGGAATTGCTCAGTATTCTTGGCCAAGATTTCAATTCTTTCAAGAGCTTCTCGTTAGCCATGAGAACCTCCACCTTGGAATTTTGACGGGCCTTCATTCCTTGGGATTTTTTCTTTGATAGCCGGTTGTAGTGTTGATCTCCTTGGGGATGTTGTTGGCCACCTTGATCATTGATCCACTAGAAATTTTAGTGATCTCTCCAACCTGAATTGTAGGTCTTAGAATAGGGTATTACTTCTTTTGGAATCCTTGACCCCCTTGGTAACCTTGCCCACTTTAATACCCTTGACCACCTTGAAAACCTATGGCCTTAACCTCTCCACAAAATTCATCATGCAAATGCCACATGACTTCACTCTTTGCATCTTTCCTTTCGTTATAAAAACCTTCATCAATGAGGTTAAGGATTGTACTTGCTCTTCAAGCTTAATGAAGCTAGATTTTGAGTTATCCAAGTTTTCCCTCTAGTCTTGGACTTATTAGTAAATTAGAGAGTACAATTTTCTATTTTCTCAAACAAGCTCATAGCATCCTTTGGGTTCTTATTCGCTATTGAACTACCACAAGCTCCATTAACCATCCACACGTCTTCATTGGTGAGACCATCATAGAAGTAGAAAAATAGGCTGCCTTTGGTATGAGGGTGTTAGGGGTAACTTGACAAAAGCATCGTGAATCTCTCCCAATACTCATAAAGAGTCTCATCATATGCTTGAGAGGTTTTTCTTATCTCTTTCTTGGGCCTGACGGACTTTGAAGTGGGGAAGAATTTTTTAAGGAGCTTTAGCTTCTAACCGAGCTATGTGATGATGAACCCGGGAGGAAAATAGTACAACCAATCCCTCACTTCATCCTTCAATGAAGCAAAAAGACCCTCAACTTGAAGTTCACTTTCAAGACTTCATGTGGCTTCATACTTGGGCACAATAAATGAAATTCCGAGAGGTGCTTGTTTGGATTTTCTCCATCCATCCAAGGGAAGGAAGGGAGACAATGAATCAACCTTAACTTCAACTCACAACTAGCATGGTAACTAAGGTCGGGACGATGATGCATAAAGGTTGTTGCTCAAGTTTGGTGTCAGGAGATCTCTCAAGGTTTGGCTTTAATTAACCATGGTGGGATGTGTTTGCTTGGAATGAGGTGTATATGGAGTGTTTCTATGGGTCACTTTCTCAATCTACAAAGGCTATCTAAAAATCCAAGGTCATAGTGCAAGGGTTCTTGGTTCACTAAACGATTACGTACGATATACCAAAAACTCGAGCAATTCATCTTACCTGAACAAAACAAACTAAAACAAAGAAATATGAAGAAAAAAAACCAAAAGAAGTGCTAAACACTTAACAAGTTACGCCTCTTCCTCGACAGTGGCACCAAAATTTGGGAGGTCGTCGTCATACCTCTCAAAAAATACATTCTTTAAACACCAAAAGTTTCTAACACAATTAAGTATATAGTAATTGTGTAGCTCGAACATAATTAGGTAAAAATACTTTTTTTAAAACACCTAAAAGCTATGCGTAGCTCACGGCTAGAATATGCCCACTGAGCTATGCACGAGGTGAAATCATTGTGAACTCAATGCGAAGTCGACCAACTAATTGCGAACGCTTGTGAATCTGGAAAAACTCGATGTAAACTTGGTGCGAACTCGCTAACTTGGTCAGAACATGGTCCAACTCACTACAACTCGATCTAACTCGCTCCTACTTGATGAACAAGGTGCAAAATCAGATACTTCCATTGGGTCTCTAGATGCAGGTCAAAGCCGCGACGACGACTATTGTTTAGATCTGCTGAGCTCCCGTTAAATTTTCTGGCAAGGTCTTGATTGGAGGGCACTTCTCTTTTTTATCTTCTTACTTTTATAAATTTTAATATTTTTGGGGTGAGAGACTTATAATTCTTGTAGTTTGTCCTTTTATTTAGGTTCATTTCTTTTAAGTTTTTAAAATTTTTTAGTTTTCAAAAGTGGGAAGAATTTATGTTGGTTTTTTGCTTTAAGTATCGATAGGAATTATTTCTGTCATACTTGTTTTCTCAAAAGCCCGTAACTCGTAAAATTTGATTGACTTCAGGTTTGATTCCCAAAGAGGCAGTAAGGAGAAATCCAAGTTAGAGTCATTGAAACAGTGGACTTTTGGAGATGCTATTTTCTCGGAGGATTTATATCAAATTTGTAGACTCTAGTCCATTATTTGGAGTTAAGATAGAGATAATTCTATGTGTAATGTGTGCGTTCCATTTGATACTTCACTGTGTTTGGCTCTGAAGATAGTCTCGGGTCGATACTATTATGACTATAGTATGGCTACATAGTGACAACCCCTTTCCGTGCTCTCCCTTATTGCCATACGAGCTTTTATTTAAAGTTGTTAAATGAATAGTGCATGTGTGTACATCTATTTTATTGCCACACCGGTTTCTGTTTAGAGTTGTTATATGGATAGTGCATGTATGCACATCTCTCTTACTGCCACTGAAACCTCAGATTAGAACTGATATATTTAGTTAGCGCATCTGTGTAAATGGGTTTATCCCATCACATTTATTGTAATTTCACATTGTGCAAAATTGAGCTTATTAGAAACGGGAGGGGAACCCTATAAACCCATGTCCTATGGACGAATTATTATTTATTTATTTTAAAAAATATACATTAGCAAATAGAGAACATTCCACGGAAAAATGGGGATTCAATAAAATATTTCATGTAGATAAAAACACATATATTACCATCACTTAATTATATATACTAAAAGGGGGAAGTTTTTTATTTGAAGAAACACTGCAATTACTAAGAGACTAAATTTAAGCTCTAGGACTAAACTAGCATGCAATTGTAGTAGAAATATAAAATATAACGAGTTTGGGGCACAATTGATTCTCACTTCCAACAAATTATTCTATCATTTGGCGTTTGATCACATATTGTGGAGATTTATCTCCCATTTCACTTGGAGATATCTCTTCCCTTCGCTTATTCATAGTTAAAGCAAGTAAGCTCTCAACAACCCTTACTCCCGGGTAATCTAGATGATTGGCGCCATAAATTTAACCAAGAAGTAGAAATACGCATTGATAAGTAATACAACTAATCATGTCATACACACAAGAAACATATAAATAGCACAGTTATATCCTTTAGGAGTGAATATGAAGATCGACATACAATAAACGCTCCTATTTGGCTACAAATGGTCCACGAGTTAGAACTCTCCTTATTTAGCCTTGTTGGTCGCGGACTGTGTGGAATGCATGATCCGCAAAGCTTAGTAGGCATGTACCAAACATCTTCTTCCCATCCCGCCGGTGAACCGTTAATCCTTTTTGGGAGATCTAGTACTCATTTTTATAATACTCGAAGAGACGAATCCAAAAATGCTACCCATGAACACCAATTCATCTCAGATCATGCACCAAAATGGGCTTCTCAGTTGAATCTTTTACTCTTGAAAATACAAGATTTAGGAACTAAATTAGGTAATTCATTACTAAACCTTCTAAGAGAAACTCATCTAATAAGCTCAACACTAAACTCCAATTCCCTTACATTTAGAGTTCAATATGCGCTAAAAATGAAGCATAACTCAAGCATATTGCAATCAATGTGACGTGTGGTAACAAAGAGGCTACCACATTGATGATGGCCTTTGGGATGGAGGCCACCACATCTTCAATGACTTTGGAAGTTGAAGGAAGAAACAAGGAGAGTCGGAAAGACAGTTATCCCAAAAAACAAAAACATAGGAAAAATTAGACAAGATGAGACTACCAGCTACTTGTAGAAAGCCGAGTTACAGGCTCATTGAAGGTTGCGCATAGAATTTGGATAAATATGGTAAAGGGGGTTAATTCTATTGATTATGATTGATGATCTTAAATAAGAAAATATACTAAAAGTTTTGCTAAACTATCATAGGAAGGTACAACAGAATACAACTTCTATAGCTACAAGTATGGTCAGAATGGATAACCACAAAGACTAATTCATATTGACAAAGTCAGTCACTTAATACCCTCCCACAAGCTCAAGATCGGGTATGAATGAAAAGCTTGGATCTTTAGTTTTGAAAACAAGAGGAGCCAACGGCCTTGGTGAAGATATGTACAATTTGAATGACTAATTTTCCATGTCGAACAATCAGATCACCTACTTGAACTTGCTACCGTACAAAGTGGTAGTCAATCTTGATGTGCTTGGACCTCTGATGAAAGACTGGATTTGCTGCAAGAAATGTGGCACTGGGATTATCGCAAAGGAGAATGGGAGGACCAGGAGATGTTGTGGCCATTTCCTTGAGGAGCTACTGAAGCTAGATGAGTTCAGCTGAGGCAAAAACAATAGCCCTGTACTCTGCCACGGTGCTAGAACGAGCCACAAAATTGCATTTTTGAGAGGACCAACTGACTAGGTTGCCACCAAAATATACAGAGAATCATTGTTGAGAGCGACAATTCTCAGGGTCAGAAGCCCAACCAACATCAGTGAAACAGACGAGCCTGGTGTCACGAGTAGGGCGGAAGAAGAAACCTACGTCAATAGAACCTATGGGGTAGTGAAGGATTCATTTGACGGCAGCCCAATGATGGTCAGACGACTTGTGCATAAACTGACAAACTCGATTAATAGATTAAGAGATCTCAGGTCGGGTGATAGTAGCATACTGAAGAGCACTGACAATGCTGCGATAAAGATGTGCATCTGAAAATGGATCTCCACCGGAGAGAAACCAAGAACAAGGAACGACCAGAGATTCTATAAGTTTGGTGCCCATCATTTTTCTGTGATCAAGGAGGTCCAGAATATATTTTTCTTGATTGAGAGTAGAAGACCAGATGAGGTACGATGAACTTTAATTCCCAAGAAGAAATAGAGAGCACCCAAGTCCTTCAGAGAGAACACCAAGTTAAGATACTTGAAAAACTCATCAATGAAGGAGGGATTGGATTCAATTATAGTAACATCATCCACATACATGAGCACATAATCCATATCGGAGCCATGATGCTTAATGATAAAGAAGTGTCAAAGATACATTTCTTGAACCCATGTCGAAGCAAATCTTGATTGATTTTATGAAACCATGCTTGTGGAGTTTGCTTAAGGCTATAGAGTGCTTTCTTAAGCTTGCAAACATAATTCGGCATATCAAGAGAGACAAACCCAGGTGCTTGTTCCATGTAAACTGTTTCAACAAGATCCCCATTGTGGAAGGCGTTATTAATATCAATTTTTCGAAGAGGCCAATTTCTAATGACTTCAATGCTAAGCACTAATTAAATTGAAATTGGTTTGATGACAAGATTGAAAGTGCCGAAGTATTCAATGCCCTCTTTCTGATTATAGCCTTTTGCAACCAAACGAGCCTTGTACCTTTCAATGGACCCATCCAGTTTTTTTATCCTAAGAAACCACTTACAACCAACAATATTAGAATTAGGAGGCCGCAAAACCAAGTCCCAGGTCCTATTAGCAATTAAGGCATCAAACTTTAGTTGCATTGCATGTTGCCAATTAGGGTTCTTTTTAGCTTGAAGAAATGATTTCAGTTCAAAATCTTAAAAATAACAAAATAGGGGATGTTTGGTGATTGTATAAGCATTAGGTTTAAGAGTGTGAGTAAAGGCTCAAGTAACCATACCGTGTTAAGAAGTGTTGGGCGGATAAAAATACGAGGGAGCTTGTTCATATGGAATGACCGGCGATGGAGCTGGAGCAACAGAAAACAACACCACTGGAGAAGAAGATGGTGTGGGACCATAAGGAGAGGAAGGATGGGGATTAACTGAGGCCGTTGGTGATGAAGATGCCGATGAAGAGAGTGGGAGTTTGTCGTCGTGTCTCTCAAAGGTAGTAGTTATAGGCCCTAATTGCGGCTGACTACTAGAAAATAAATAGTAGAAAGTCGGGGTCGTCCACAAGAAAAAAAGGGTTTTATCGAGTGTTAAAACGTAGTTAAAAGACACATGAAGAAGTCACCCTACGTGTTGGTTAACAAAGAGATGGGGTTTAGTTTTTGAAAACACTACGCTTACTTTAAAATATTAAATTAACAAACAATTATAGAGAACGATGCAAATACGATCACACTAGCACGAAAGGTGGAATCAAGATTATAACGAGTCTTGGGCGCAATTGGTTTACATTTATAGTCATCCTTTGATCATCGAATAATTATCCTATTTTTATGCATTGATCACATATTGTGGAGAACTTATCAACACCTTTCGGGTGAAGATATTTCTCGCCTCTCCT
>JAULKM010148552.1:0-17492 GCA_032355605.1 Rubia tinctorum | reverse complement strand
TAACCTTGCTAGTTGTGTTGTCTTTACTTTCATAACTTAGGAAAAACCAACCCAAAACCCCCTCTTTACATGTTTATATATATATATATATGTATATATCTATATCTAGGCTTATATCCACCCTTATATGCATGAACCATCTACTTAATTTTATTTAGTAAGCATTTAGGGCTTATAAATTGTATCTTTGAGAGTTACGGCGATGACCTCCCAAATTTTAGCGTCGCTGCAGGGGAAGCGACATTTATTTTTAAGTGTTTTGGCATATTTGGTTGGATATTAGCTATTTGTTTTTATTCGCCTTTTATTTTTTGCTATTTTTGTTCAGAGTAGGTATTGGTTGAGTTCTTGGTGATTTTTTATCGAGAATCCTTGCAATATTATTCTAATTTTTTTTGATTTTTTTGAACATCTCGCCTTGCGGTAACTTATGATGAGAAGAGAGGGTCAACGAACAAGGTTTTGTAAGATTTTTCATTCCGACCATCCTACCGAATCTTGCTATATTTTGAGGGATAGGCACTATGAGGAGGAAAGAACCATTGGTTTAAAAAACCAAGGGTATTATGAAGAGTTCTATCAAGAAGATGGAGTTGATGGTTTTCAAGGGCAAGAAGCTGAAGAATGGTATTCGTACCACGACCCTTACAATCCGGAATGGAGTGGTAATCTGGATTTGTGGTATGAAAATTAGCCGAAAATAAACCTTATGAGCAATATAGTTATCCCCCTCCACCTTACACCATACCCCAAAACCAAGCCGAAGAAGAAGAAGGTTTAAGGTTGACAAACGTGGAGATCATAGATACATTAGCAAACTTGACCAAGTTAGCCAAGATTAATGAGGAAATGTGGAAGCTCAAACTTCCTCTAGACTCAAGGCTTTGGAGGGGCATGTGAGCAACATGATGGAAGTGATGGTCCGAATGGAAGCTTGTTATTCCAAAGATACACCATTCCAAGTTGAACTTGAAGATACGGTGAGTGAGGTCACCTTGACGAATAAGTTCAAGTTCGAAAGGGATGAGAAGTCGATAGTTGAATACAAAGAAGTCGAGGAAGAGGTGATTGTGCGACATCCATTTCCATCATCACCCCTTGATGAGACACAAAAATGCATGTATTTTCCTAATTATTTAACATCTCTTTTGTTATAATTTTTTTGGAAGATTGCTCGATTTAGGTAGGTTTGGGGTTGGATGACCTATTTTAGATTTTCATATCTAAATCCTTCTTTTCTTAACCTACTTTGAATCTAATGGAATTGTATCCTTATGAGTGATGAGCTCATCTATTTTTAGAAAATTTGAAACTGATATTTGTAATAGACTAAGCTTTTGTGTAAGAATAATGGATGCTATGTTGGTAAGAAAGTTAGGATGATGATTTAGGAGTTATATCCTAAGTCTCTAGTTTAAGGTGTTCAAGGAAGGTCTTTTTTGATCATGTTCATGATGGAAGATTTAAGAATGAATGTTCACAAGGAAATAAGGGTTTAGAAGTGAAGGGCAGTAAAATATGGTAGAAGAAAAGTACGGATTTGAAGAAGGAAGGTCGGCCGACCGACTCGAAGACAGGCCGGCAGACCGGCCGAGTGAAGACGACCGGGAGCCCGACCAGGGTGCTCAACCGTGCGCCCACGCGCCCTAACGCGCTGAAGGAAATTATCCCCAAAACAAAAAATGTGCAGGTAGCTCCTATTTCCACTCGTCCGCGCGATGGTGCCTCCTGCATGCCTGGCCAAGCACTCCAGCCCGCACGTGTCCTGCTCCATTTTTTACTTTCCTTCTCACCACAACTTGTACTATAAATATCCCTTATCTTATGTTCATTCTCAATGAGGTTTGCAAATGGTCGTTGAACGTATTTGCAAATTACTAACTAAGAAGAAATGAATGTTGATCTACAAATGGAAGTGGTAACATTCCCCATATTCAATTAATGTGAATGAATGAGTGAATGAGTCTAGGATCTATAAGAGGTTTGGAAGTGAGAATATATTGCCCCCAAGGCCTTGTTAATTGTGATTTTACCATTTTTTAGTAGCTTGTTGCATGACAGAATAATTATTTCACGTTGATAGTTGTGTTGTCTTTCAATTCATAACTTAGAAAACCAACCAAAACTTCCCCCTTTTACATTCTTTCTTGTGTGTGTATATATATATATATATCTATATCTAGGCTTATATTCATCCTTATATGCATGAACCCTTAAGAAAATCTCTCTTCTTCGTGGACGACCCCGATTTTACACTATCTACTTAATTGTATTTAGTAAGCATTTAGCGCTTATAAATTGTATCTTTGAGTGGTACGGCGACATCCTCCCAATGTTCTTCACTCCATGTTATGCCAATTTTACCTATCAGTTTTACCAAATGGTTGACTTTTTTTGTTCGCTTTAGTTTTTGGGTTCCGGTAAAGTTTCTCAAATTCAAAAGTAAAAAGCACTTGCTTGTAGATCAGGAAATATAAAATGGTTTCTGAAAAGGAATCGTTCGAAAATATATTCCGCACACTAAGTTACGTCTATTTGAATTGTCAATTTTATCGAAAGATTGACTTTTCGGGCTCGGTTCAGTTTTTAGGTTCCGATAAAGTTTTCATAATTATTACGTAAATATTATGTAATTGCAGAGAATTAAATATAACTTATTTGTAAAAAGGAATCGTTCGAATATATGTTTTTCACACCACACTACGTCTATTTAAACTGTCAATTTTATCGAATAGTTGAATTTTCGGGTTTGGTTGAGTTTTTGGGTTCTGATAAATTTCTAAAATTCACAATTAAAAGTAGGTAATTGTGGATCATTAAATATAAAATCTTTCTAAAATGAAATCGCTCGAAAATATGTTATGCACACTAATTTACGTATAATTGAACAGTCAAATTTATTAAAAGTTTAATTTGTTTGGCACGATTTGTGTTTTTGGGTTCCGGTAATGTTTCTATAATTCATAGTTAAAAAGTAATTAATTGTATAGCATGAAATAAAACTTCTCTAAAAAGGAAACGTTCAAAAATATGTTCTACACAAAAATTTATGTCTATTTGAATTGCCAGTTTCATCGAACGATTGTCTTTTTAGAGTTCTGTTGAGTTTTTGGATTCCCGTAAAGTTTTTAAAATTATTAGGTAAAAAGTACATAATTGTAGAGTATGAAATATAACTGCTTTCTAAAAAGGAATCGATCGAAAATCTGTTCAGCACACCAAGATACATCTATTTGAACATTCAGTTTTATCTAACGGTATACTTTTCGAGTTCGGTTGAGTTTTTCGGTTCCGGTAAATTTTTTTATAATTCACAGGTAAAAAGTTCATAATTGCAGAGTATGAAATATAACACCTTTCCAGAAGGGAATTGTTTGGAATATGTTTCGAACTCCAAGTTAGGTCTGTTTGAATAGTAAGTTTTATCAATTGGTTGACTTTTTGGGTTCAATTGAGTTTTTGGGTTCCAGTAAAGTTTCTCAAAATTCATAGGTAAAAAGAGCGTAATTGTAGGGTAGGAAATATAATAGCTTTCTAAAACAGGATCGTTTGATAATATGTTTTGCACTCCAAGTTACGTATATTTGAACTGTCAATTTTACCGATTAGTTGACTTTTCAAGTTCGGTCGAGTTTTTGGGTTCCGGTAATGTTTATAAAATTCATAGGTAAAATGTAAATAATTGTAGGGAGGAAATATAATTGCTTTCTAAAATGGAATCATTTGAAAATATGCTCTGCACTCTCAGTTACGACTATATGAACCGTCAGTTTTACCGAACAGTTACTTTTCGGGTTCGGTTGAGTTCTTGGGTTCCGGTAAAGTTTCTATAATTCATATTTCAAAACTAATTAATTTTAGAGCATGATATATAACATATTTCTAAAGAGCACACAAATTTATGTCTATTTGATATATCAATTTTATAGAACGGTTGTGTTTTTAGGGTTCGGTTGTATTTTTCTGTTCTTATAAAGTTTCTAAAATTCATGGTAAAAAAGTAAGTAAGTGTAGAGCATGAAATGTAACAACTTTCTAAAAAGGAATCGTTTAAAAATATGTCCGGCACTCCAAGTTACGCCAATTTTAACTATCGGTTTTACTGAATGGGTTCCAGTAAAGTTTCTAAAATTCACAGGTAAAAAGCAGGTAATAGTAGAGCGTAAAATATAATTGGTTTCTAAAAATGAATCATTTGAAAATATAATTGGTTCACACTAAATTACGTCTATTTGAACTGTCAATTTTATCGAACGATTGACTTTTCGAGCTTGGTTGAGTTTTTAGTTTCCGGTAAAGTTTTATAATTCATAGGTAAAAATTAAGTAATTGTAGAGAGTGAAATATAACTTCTTTCTAAAAAGGAATCTTTCAAAATTATTTTATGCACACCAAGAAATGTCTATTTGATAGGTAAGTTTTATCGAACGGTTGAATTTTGGGCTCAGTAGAGTTTTGGCGTTCCGGTGAAGTTTCTAAATTTCATAAGGGAAAAACACATAATTATAGAGCATGAAATATAAATGCTTTCTGAAAAGGAATCGTTTGAATATATGTTCGGCACACCTAGTTACGTCCATTTGAACAGTCAGTTATATCTAACGGTTGACTTTTCAGGTTCAGTTGAGTTTTTGGGATCTGAAACAGTTTCTAAAATTCATATGTAAAAAGTTGATAATTATAGTGCAAGAAATATAATATCTCTCCTAAAAGGATTGTACGAAAATATGTTCTGCACTATAGGTTACGTCTATTTGAACCGTCGGTTTATCGAACAGTTGACTTTTGGGTTGGGTTATGTTTTTGGGTTCCGGTAAAATTTCTAAAATTCACAGGTGAAGAGAACATAATCTTAGAGCAGTAAATATAACATCATTCTAAAAAGGAATCGTTTGAAAATATGTTCGGCACTCCAAGTTACGCCAATTTGAACCGTAATTTTTACCGAATGGTTGAATTTTTCGTTTTGGTTTAGTTTTTGGGTTCTTGTAAAATTTCTAAAATTCATAGCTAAAAAGCACATAATTATAGAGCATGGAATATAATTGATTTGTGAGAAGGTATTGTTCGAAAATATGTTCTGCATACTAATTTACATCTATTTGAACTGTCAATTTTATCGGACGATTGACTTTTTGATCTCGGATGAGTTTTTAGTTTTTGGTAATGTTTTTATAATTCATAGATAAAAATTACATAATTGTAGAGAATTAATTATAACTTCTTTCTAAAAAGTAATATTTCAAAAATATTTTATGAACACCAACTTGCATCTATTTTATAGGTAAGTTTTATCGAACAGTTGACTTTTGGGCTCGGTTGAGTTTTTGTATTTCGGTGAAGTTTCTATATTTCATAGGTGAAAAGTACGTAATTGCAAAGAATGAAATATAACTGCTTTCTAAAAAGGAGTCATTCGAATATATGTTATGCACACAAAGTTAGGTCCATTTGAAATGTCAGTTTTATCGAACAGTTAAATTTTTGGGTTTGGTTGAGTTTTTTGGTTCCGATAAAGTTTCTAAAATTCATAAATAAAAAGTAAGTAATTGTGGAGCATGAAATATAAAAACATTATAATATGGAATCGTTTGAAAATATGTTCTATACACCAAGTTACGTCTATTTGAACTATTATTTTTATCAAACATTTAACTTTTTGGGCTCGGTTTGTTTTTTTGGTTCCGGTAAAGTTTCTATAATTCATTGGTAAAAAGAACATAATTTTAGATCATGAAATATAACTTCTCTATAAAAAAAGAATCATTCGAAAATATGTTCTACACATAAGGTAAAAAGTACGTTCAGCACATTAGGTTAGGTCTATTTGAACATTCAGTTTTATCTAACGGTTGACTTTTCAGGTTTGGTAGTGTTTTTTGTTCCGGTAAAGTTTTTATAATTCATAGGTAAAAAGTTCATAATTGTAGAGCATGAAATATAAGACCTTTCTAAAAGGGAATTGTTTGAAAATATGTTCTGCACTCCAAGTAAGGTCTATTTGAACCATCAGTTTTATTGAACGGTTGACTTTTTGGATTCACTTGAGTTTTGGGGTTCCGATAAAGTTTCTCAAAATTCATAGATAAAAAGAACGTAATTGTAGACTATGAAATATAATTCCTTTCTAAAATGGGATCGTTTGATAATATGTTCTGCACTCAAAGTTACGTCTATCTGAATTGTCAGTTTTACGAAACGGTTGACCTTTTGAGTTCAATTGACTTTTTGGGTTCCGGTAAAGTTTTGAAAATTGATAGGTAAAACAAAAATAATTGTGGATCAGGAAATATAACAGATATCTAAAAAGGAATCGTTTGAAAATATGCTCTACACTCCAAGTTACGTCTATAAGATCCAGTAGTTTTACCCAACGGTTGACTTTTTGGGTTTGGTTGAGTTCTTGGGTTCCGGTAAAGTTTCTATATTTCATAGGCAAAAAACAATTAATTTTAGAGCATGATATATAAAAGCTTTCTTAAAAGGAATCGTTCAAAAATATATTTTACACACAAAATTATGTCTATTTAATCTGTCTGTTTTATAGATAGCTTGTCTTTTTAGGGTTCAGTTGATTTTTTGAATTCCGGTTAAATTTCTAAAATTTATAGGTAAAATGTACGTAATTATTGAGCATGAAATATAACTGCTCTCTAAAAAGGAATCGTTCGAAAATATGTTCTACACTTCAAGTTATGTCTATTTGATATGTTAATTTTATAGAACGGTTATCCTTTTGGGGGTTCAGTTGAGTTTTTAGGTTCTGGTAAAGTTTTTAAAATTCATAGGTAAAAATTAAGTAAACATAGAGCATGAAATATAACTTCTTTCTAAAAAGAAATCGTTTGAAAATATGTTCTGCACACTAAGTTACATCTATTTGATCTGCCTGTTTTATTGCACGGTTATCTTTTCGAAGTTCAAATGGGTTTTTGGGTTAAGGTAAAGTTTTCAAAATTCATAGGTTAGTAGTACGCAACATTAGAGCATGAAATATAACGGGCTTCTAAAATAAATCTTTTAAAAATATGTTCTGCATACCATGTTACGTCTATTTTATCTGTTAGTTTTATCGAAAGATTGACTTTTTGGGCTCGATTTAGTTTTTGGGTTCTGTCAAAGTTTCTAAAATACATATAGGTAAAATGTACGTAAATATAGAGCATGAAATATAAGTTCTTTCTGAAAAGGAATCGTTTGAAAATATGTCTGCACACCAAGTTACGTCTATTTAAACTTTCAGTTTTACGAATCGTTGAATTTTCGAGTTCGGTTGAGTTTTTTGGTTCCTGTGAAGTTTCTAAAATTCATGATTTAAAGTACATAATTGTTGAGCATGAAATATAACAGCTTTCTAGAAAGGAATTGTTCGAACATAAGTTCTACACACCATGATACGTCTATTTGAACTGTCAGTTTTATCGAACGGTTGACTCTTCGGTTCAGTTGAGTTTTTAGTTTCCGGTAAAAGAGATTCATTCAAACGTAATTGTAAAGAAGGAATTTTTTTTCTAATATTGGAATCGTTCGAAATGACGTTCTTCACATCAAGTTATGTTTATTTGAACTATTAGTTTTATCGAATGGTTGACTTATCGGGCTCAGTTGAGTTTTGGGTTTGTGGTAAAGTTTCTAAAATTAATAGGTAAAAGGTACGTAATTGTAGAACATGAAATATAACTGCTATTTAAAAAGGAATTGTTCAAAAATATGTTCTGCACACCAATGAATCTATCGATTTGTTGAATTTTTAGGTTCTGATAAAGTTTATAAAAATAATAAAGTGAGTAATTGTAAAGAATGAAATATAAAATTTTTCTGTAAGGGAATTGTTTGATAATATGTTCTGAACAACAAGTTACATCAATTTGGACTGTCAGTTTTATCAAACGGTTGACTTTGCGGGCTCAGTTGCATTTTTGAGTTCTGGTAAAGTTTCTACAATTTATAGATAAAAATTACATAATAATGAAATCTAACTTCTTTCTAAAATTGAATCGTTCGAAAAATATGTTCAGCACACCAAGTTACGTATATTTGAACAGTCAGTTTTATCAAACAATAATCTTTATATAGTTTAGCTATGCAGATGATACAGTCTTAATTTTAAAGCCACTAGAAGCACTATTATTAGACTAAAAGCCTTCCTAGAAAATTTTGAACTCACTTCTGGACAGAAGATTAACTATGAAAAAAGTAATTTTTTCATTATTAACTCAGCCACAAGATCTCAGGAGAGCTTAATAAGAAGTGAACTGAGAGTTAAACCTGGTACCTTCCCTTTCAATTATTTAGGTTGCCTTATTTTCAAAGGGAGAACAAAAGCAAGCTACTTCCAACCTCTGATAGACATCTATGACAGGAAAATTTTAAACTGGAAAAATAACTGGTTAAGCACAGCTGGTAGATTGACTCTCATTAAATCAGTTATGTACTTTATCCGACAACATTTGTGGGCTGTCATGGAACCCCCAAAATCCACAGTTAAAGCTTTAAAAAGGAAAATAACCAGAATTTTCTGGAGTGAAGGCCGACATGGAAATAAAAAGGTTTGGATTAGCTTGGATAGGATGTGTTACCCACGGAAACAGAATGGATTAAGGTTTAGAAAGCTAACATACATCATTGACACTTTTTCACTTAAGCTATGATGGAAGTTCCAGCTAGAAATTACTCCATGGGCTCAGTTTATGTGGTCACTGCCACATAACAAGAGAAACTACCAAAATTGGAAAATAATTATGAAAATGGACTCTTTGGCACTCAACAATACTAGGGTTTTAATTGGAAATGGACTCTCAAACTTTTGGACATCTAACTGGACAGGTTTTGGCCCTTTGATGGACAGGATTGCACCTGACATAATCCCCTCTGACTTATCTGTGGCTGAGTTTGTAAATAATAAATTTTTTTACATGCCTAACCTTACCCATCTCAATCCTGACATTTTTACTTTTTTACAGGAATCAAAACTCCAACTGGAGGGACATGATAGATGGTATGGAAACCACCAAAAAATGGGATTTTATCTTTCAAAACTTGACACCAGATTATTGCTGAAAATAGAGGTAACCTTAAATCATTGAAACAGGTCTGGAATGGTTACTTACCCAAAAAAGTTTCTTTATTTTATGGAAATTGATTAATGTTGTGCTTCATTTTGATGATATTTTAGTGTTTTCAAAAATATCATTTGCTTCTAAATACCCTATGTGCTGCAACCTGGATTCAATGTCTCATTTTTTCAATGCATGTACATTTGCCAAACAAATATGGTGTGATATTAATTCTATGTTAGGCATCCCAGTGCCTGACTTTCACTCAATATTTGATAGACTCTCTTTTTACTGGTCATATAAGGGATCACATGTTTTACATTCTCAGCTAGTGAACATCTTACAATCTTTTGCAATCTGGAACCTTTTGAAAGCTAGAAACAAACTTATTTTCGATGAGATAAAACCTAATACTATTAATATCTTGAAACTCATCAAAGAGGACATATTTCTTGCTTTCTAAAAAAAAACAAGTTTCTCATAAACCAGTGGACAAATTTTGGGTTACAACTGATATTATTCCCAACCTTAACATATATAGGAAGCCTAACATCAGCATAGTGAACTGGAAAAAGGCCATCTTGTTATTTTAAGATCAATGTAGATGCTTCCTGGGTAAAAGGAAAGCCATACTGTGGAATTAGAGTTGTCATAAGAGATTCTCAAGCTAAATTCATATCTGCTTTTATCTCTTTTGTACCTGCTATCTCCAGTTTCCATGCTGAACTTTTAGATGTCCAAAAGGGTTATCATTTAGCAACAACTTTGGAAAAATAATCAGTTCATCATTGAAACTGATAGTATGCAAGTTTTCAAGAGCATTAGGAATCCCTATAATGCTCCATGGCAACACTTTGACACTGCACACACACTACACAGATCCTTATCTAAATCCCAGCTCTCTCATGTTCTGAGGGAAGGAAACCAGGTTGCGGATACATTAGCCAAACAACCTTACAAAGGAAATTTTCAACCTCACACTCTGATTTTTGTGCAGCTAGACCAGAATATTAGGGGTCTTCTGCACCTAGATAGATTAAATGTGCCTAACTTAAGAGTTAATTGAATGAATGCTACTGAGAATCATTTATTGAAGATTATTCGCTTGGACAAACAAAGGAGAAAGCATGCAAATTTAGAACATGAGAAAAAACTCTTCAAGTTGCCAAAAAAAATCACAAGCAGGCAGAAGGACATGCACAACTAAGCATGTACAAATCTTTCCCTCGGTTCTCAAACTCAGAAGATGTTCCAGGTTTATAGGTCCTGGAAGCAGCCACAAACTCAGAGGAATACACTTACCAAAACATTAAGAGGAATTGGATTTCATATCAAAATAAAGGAGAATTAGCTATTTTTTCCAAACCTTAAAAAGTAATCATACAAGCAATTCATACAAGTTATTTTATTCCCCTTGCTGAAGTCTGGATTGATACACTTGTTACAGTCCTTTCTTGGTAGGTAAGGAGAAGATCCTAACAAACACCTCCTTGATTTTCATATGGTTTTTAGTGGGATGCTTCCCAAAGGGGTTAATGAGGAGCTTTACATGTTTATGGCCTTCCCATTTTCATTGCAAGATGTTGCAAGGAATTGGCTCCATTATCTCCCCCCCGGAGCATCACCTCTTGGATTGAGTTGAAGAGGAAGTTTATCTCAATATACATCTCGGCTTCAAAATCCGCCATCTTGAAGAAAGATATTAGCAACATCATCCAATGGCACAGGGAGTCATTTTATGACTATTGGGAGAGGTTCAAGAAACTTCTCGCTAGTTGTCTGTATTATAGCCACTCGGATAGGGGTTTGGTCTATTATTTCTATAACGGTTTTCTTGATCAATATCAAAGGCTAGTGAGGGGAGCTTGTAATTTTTATCTTGGGAACAAGTTCTCGAGGGAAGCTATAGAGCTCTACCAGGAGCTAGCCAAAGAGTCCAAATTTTTTAGCTCAAGAGCCGATTTGATAAGGCAAAACCCCAACAATGCAAGTGATTTTTCCAACCATGGAAAGTTTGAAGACAAAGTCTCAACCCTCACTTCTATGATCAAGACTTTGATGACACAATCCAGGGAAAAACCTCATGTAAAATCTTGTGAGATTTGTTCTTCCCCGCATCTTATGGATTCATGTCCTAATTTGCAAGATGACTACATGGAGAAAGTGAGTGCCATTGGATATCAAGGAGGCCAAGGATACCAAAATCAAGGGTATAAAGGACATCAAGGCTACCAAAGAGGTGGAGCCTACCAAAATCGGCCTTACAATGCGGCTAACCAAGTCCACCTAAATCTCCGATATGGGAATGCACAAGAGGGTCAAAATGTTCAACCTTATAGCCCTCCTTAACAACAATATCAGCCACCACAACTTCAATACCAAAGGCTTGGTGATAAGCCCTACAATCAAGGTTAAGGTTTGGGGATGTCAAAGGAGGAAATCATGCAATCCATTGGGAAATTAACCATATATGCGGACAAGGCCAAGAAACACCAAGATAAAACCGAATCTAGCATAAAAAACCAAGAGACTCAAGTGAGCCAAATGGCTCAAATCTTGAATCAAATAGAGGTAAGAGATTCGGGGAAACTTTCCTCTCAATCGGAGATTAACCCTCATCAAAATGTGAGTTCCATCTGATTGAAGAGTGGAAAGGAAGTAAAAATACCCTAAGGCAAGGTTGATGTGGAGCGAGTGTTTGAAAAGGAAGAAGATGTTAAGAAGAAGGACGAGGAGTTTACCAATGAGAAGATGAATGAGAGGGAAGAAATTGAGGTGGAGACCTCATCACCTCCTTGCAAGAAATACAAAGTGGTGGAGATACCTATCTATGAACTGGAACCACTATTCTAGGAGGCCTTCAAGGATAGGAGGACCAAGGAGGACAACAAAGAAATCTACGAAGTCTTTCATAGATGTGAGGTAAACATTCCATTATTGAATTCAATAAATTAAATTCCTAGGTATGCTAAATTTCAAAGAGTTGTGTACCATCAATAGGAAACAAATATTTCTGAGTAAAAAGAAGAGTGGAAAAGGTGAATATGTCTCAGCCATTTTTCATGAGGAGTTACCTCCAAAATGACATGATCCGGGAATGTTCACAATTCCTTGTGAGATAGGAGGGAAATGTGTTAACAAGGCCATGCTATACTTAGGTGCTTCCATTAATGTGATCTATATTCTTTGTATGAAAGTCTAGATCTAGATACTTTGCACAAAACCTAGGTTGTTATCCAACTAGCTGATCATTCTAGCACATAACCAAAAGGTACTGTGAAAGATGTGTAGGTAAAAGTTGATTCTTTGACTTTCCCCCACCGATTTCCATATCCTTGATATGTATAGTGATAGTCATGCCACACCAATTTTGTAAGGTAGGCCAGTTTTAAAAACTTCAAGGACAATAATTGATGTGCATAATGGAACATTAACCATGGAATTTAATGGGCTGAAGATGGAATTTGACACTAACAATTCTACTGATCATCCTAGTAAATATCATTCTTGCCAATCTATTGATGTTATTGATGATATAAAGCAAACTATTTTTGAACCTAATGATGGTAGTTGCTCAAAATTTTCCATAGATGATGCTTTAAATGATTCTTTAATTGCAAATGTTGTTTGTACAAATTTGAAGAAAAACAACAATGGTGATAACCCTCGTGGGAAATCAACTTCCAACACCCTTTGTGTGTCCAAGGTAAAGCCTATAAAGGTGGGTTTCCTTCCTTCTCGTTAGAAAACTTTGGTGGAAGAGTGCAAACCACCACCGAATATTTTTAAATGTTCATCTCTTGGGGAAGGAGAGAAACCCCCAAATTCTCATTCAATTGAGATTTCCATAGAACAAAGAGGTTAGCTACTAGACATGCTCAGAGTACAAGAGGAGACATTAAGCTATGCGTGGAAAATCTTGTTAGGGGATGATGCAGATCCCAAATGTTGTCCTTGATAGAGGAAATGAAGCTGATCTTTTCAGTCCATGTGGTGAATAAGTAAAATAAGGGAGGTAAGTCATGCCGATGACATTAAATAAACTTGGTTTTGATCATTCAGATCGTCACTCTAGACTTTTTATTGATGTTGTTTCAATATAAGTTTTTGTCATTAATTTCATTATTTTGTCATGTTCATTTCACGGGTGTTTTTTACATGATTTTGTAGCCAATTGAAGTGCATTGCACAAGATGTAAGAAGATTTTAAGGAAATGAGAAGGGAAGAAAGGCTTGGAAGTTGGTAACTTCTGAATTTGTTTTATTAGTGTGGGAGACCCTGTATGTCATGAGTCACGAAAGCTACGTCGCGAGTCACGACGAACATGGGATATTTGTCAACTCCCAGCTTCATTTGTTCGTGAGTCACGACAAGCCTATCGCACTCGCGACCAAAATCATAACCAGTTTGTGAAAATGTGTACTTACAGATACAAAGTTTCGTGAGTTGTGACATCCATATCGCGAGCACAATAAGATTTAGATGTTTTGGACAAAATATCAACTCCCAGGTTCAGTTTTTTGTGAGTTGCGATAGATCTATTGATAGTCGAGACACACAGTAGCGAGTCGCGATGATTGTTTTGCAATTACGACAAAAATCAGAAAGAGTTTGAAAATTTTGAAAGTCCTTAGATCGATTTTTCGTGACTCGCAATTGTCCCGTTGCAAGTACGATGTCGGTTTGACTTCCTGGCGTACGTGGACTCCATCATCGCGCTCGCAACAATTCTATCGCGAGTCGTAACACTGCACATAAATGAAGAAAATGGGGTAGAACCCCATTTTTCAGAACGTTCTATCTTCTCCGCCGCGATACTCCACCATAACCACCGCCCGTCCTTTCTTCCACCAAATCCAGCAGGAAAAAATGTTTAAACCAGCCGGAATCTTCCCCATCCGATTTCTCATCAATTTCACCCTAAAATCCTCCAAATTTCTTTAAGAATTCCAAAACCCTAACCATCGAGGATTTCAAAATTTCAAGTACATCGGGTTATGAATCTTTGTGGGTTCAGTTTATTCATTATACTAAGCATCAAATTGGTACATTTCTTCACCTCTTTGCTCTTGAATTGTTATATTGATTGAATTGGTGATTCTTGTGAATGTGTTAATTTGTAGGAAATTGTTAGAATATTGATGAACTAAAATTTTTGTGATATGGATTGGGAATGGTGAATAGGTTCATGAACTAATATCCAAGTGCATAGGTTCAGGAAGTGATTATTTTTTGTAATATTGATTGGCTTTTGTATTGGATAGTATTGGATGAACTATTTATTTTGTGAATATGTTGATGAACTGTTTATTGGCTTGTAGTGGATGTTTTGGCTGTGATCTTGAATGATGATATTTTGGATATTACTTATGACTATGCTTCTACACAATTGTATATTATCTGTATGTTCATCTAGATTGGTTAAGTGGAATTGCATGCCATATGTTGATTTAATTGTTGGGGAATTGCTATGTTTGACTTAGATTGGTGAAATAGGACATAATTGTGGCATAGTTTAGTTAACTATGCAATTGGAGTGAATTTTACATGTATGGACACATAAGCACTATTGCACATTTGTAGTAGATTTTTTATGAGTGTAGTATGCTGAATACATCATGTTGACTACAATTGCTAAATTCTATAATGCTGTTTGGGTCCTTATTGCTATGAGTTAAATACTAGTTTAGATAATATGCTCTTTTGAAATAGTATCCAAGTGATTATAGCATAAATTTTTCTCTTAGTCCCTGTGCATTTGACATTTCTTGCTATGTTGATAGACATGCCTCCAAAGAGACCTAGACCTACCCGAGCTGTAAGTACATGTGCTCCAGCTCCATCTCCTCCACCGGTAGCCGAGCCAGCACCATCACCTCCCCCAGATAAATTTATGGGTTTGCGCCGGATCACCGGTGCTTATATTGATCGATGGGACGTGTTAGCCTCGAGAGGATCCAGGAGACGTGCTTCGCTGATGAGAGCGCATTGGAGACCCTTCAGCTGAAGGAGCCAGTCATATGCCTCCTCAAGAAAGGAGGTATGAGAGGTTTCTTGTCACATGGTATACCCACCTACCGAAGATACACCTTGGAATTCTTATCCACGATGAGGGCGTACACGGAGAGAGATGGAGTTCCTTGTGAGAGATTCATTTGGTTTCATTTAAATGACCGTTTATATGAGATAAGCCTCTCGAATATTGAGGAGGCATTTGGTTGTGACGGATCAAAGATCCGGAGAGACATACCCTCACCATTGAGGACAATTTCTTATCCTGGCATACCATCACCAGAAAGGTGCTGAATGTGAGGGACAACAACAATGTCATCATCCATCAGGCCCTTCAATATGTACATCGCCTTCTCTCCACTACTTTGTTATGTCGCACTGAGGCGACGAATATGATGAATGATTAGATTCTCTTTCTTTAGGAGTTGACCAGTGAGGGGACATGATATGGAGGATGGGCTGATTTATGGGTCACAAAGGTTATAGAGGAAGAAAAGAAAGACAAGGGTGAGATATTATTAGAGGGTATAAAAATCACCCTACTTGCGGAGCAGTTGTGCATCACTACACCCGAGGGCCTTCAGCGACTCAATATGGGGGAGTCCTATCACATTACGTTGACTAGGATGGTCAACTTCCACTTGATCAAGATCACTACGAATCCAAGGGCGTTCCATTGGTTGTATGGGGCTGGAGGTGTCACTTTCATGAAACTTCCACAGCCCTAGCATAAGAAGCTTGAGATAGACACTCCGGTGACTGATTTGGCGATCGAGCAAGATGCTGAGTGCATGCATGGTTTTCTGTGGGAGCTTAATAACCACCCGGTCCATTCTGACAAAGATGTCCTTCCCTTTTCCCTAGATCCACCGTAGAATGCACCAAATTCACCACCCTCTTCCCCACATCACCAGCAGCCCGATCCGATGCAGGAGGATCACAGCCACAGACAGTCTCAGCAGCTGCTAGCAGATTTCTATTACCGACATGAATTATGAGCACAACCTATACATGTCACGGAACTTGTTGTATATGTATGATGAGATTAATCATCTCGCTTCCTGAGTCTGGGACATGCAGGCACGCTCTGGTGGCACCCCATGCCCAGATCCAAGAGCATCGAGGAGACGTCAGAGGAATGAGGAGTGGATGACTCTATATCATCTGTGCTAAAGAGAGGGTGGTTCATCCTCATAGCAGTGATTGTGAACATTTTTCTCTCTCGTACCCCCTACTTCGATATGTATTGTGTTTTTCCCTATTTTGAATACATTGAGGGTAATTTAGTATTCAAGTGTGGGGAGGGGATTTATGATTCACTGTTTCTCTTTGGGATGATATGGATTTATACTTGGATGTTTTTGTTGCTTTTGGGTTGTTGTATTTTGATGCATTCAGGTATTTTTGTAGTTTTGACATGCGGAAGATTATTGGCAATTTTTAATTGGAAAAATAAGGAAAAATGAAAAAAATTTGAAAAAAATATAAATGAAAAAGAACAAAAAGAAAAAAGAAAACCCTCTAAGTTCAAAATCCGAGAGGGTAATTTAGGCAACATTCGGATCCCGGATAGGCCAAAAACCTGAAAGGGCAGCCTAGGCAAAAATGAGAGGCTAAATGTGTGGGCGAGATGTGAGCCAAAAGAAAAATGATGGGTGGCTAGGATGAAAACCCAAAAGGGCTCCTTGGCAAAATGATAGAAAGAGAGAAAACAAAAAATACATATATGTTACAATTTACTCATTTGTCGGCGTTGCATTCATAAGGTTGCGGTTGACACATAGATAGATCGGGTAGCCCAACATCACGGGCCTTCTTGGGATTGGGTAATTTAGCAGGGAAAATGAAGCAATGTATGAAATTCTTAATTCTCGATATGCTTCATGTTTGGGTTGATATATTGGTATAAAGTGAAGTTCGTACTTGAACATTTGACATACTTTTAACCTCACTTCATACCATTGGATTTTGGGATTAGAAAATTGGGATTAGGAAATGCGTCTATGGGAATTAGGGAATTGATAGGTGGTATATTAGGGTAGATTTAGGAATAAGGGTTGTGTGTGATAGAGAATTTTGGGAATTATGGAATTGAGAGTTTTGTGAGCCTTTGATTAGGGGAATATTAGAATTACGATGGGGACATTTGAACTTCTTTGTGTTCTTGAATCTTTTCTTACTAGAAGACGACTAAGGTTCAAGTGTGGGGAGGTTTGATATGTCCATATTATACTATAATTTTGGGATCTTTTGTACTCATTTTGGTATGCTTTTGTGCTTTGGATAATCCATTTTTCCTTGAAGTTCTATTACTAGAGTTAAGAGCGACTTTAGCACTCTTATCACTTTTAATAAGGATTTTGTGAGACAAGGTAATGGTTTGAAGATTTGAAGACCATGAAGACTACATTTTGAAGACAATG
>JAULKM010148551.1:0-34001 GCA_032355605.1 Rubia tinctorum | reverse complement strand
TGTAATCGAACCTGACACGACCCGACCCGAGAAAATTTTCTGACACGTTTTAACCCGACACGATAGGAACCCGACTCGACCCGAGCCGACCCGAAAAATAAATATGACACGCTTTAACCCGACCTGTTTTAACCCGAACCGTTTACAACCCGACCCGAACTCGACACGATCACCCGAACTGACACCACTACGCACAAGTCTCAATATTTTCTGAATTACATTTTTATAGAATTGTTAATAAATGTCTTTGCAAACCATTTATCGCTTAGAAGTCCTAGAAAACTAGCTAAGAATGTACATAACATTATAGTTGGGATTTTGCTTTCTCTAAGCGGAAATATGGTCTTTTCAAGAAAGCAAACGAGCTGGTGAGCCTCTGGGGGAGAGGTAGTTCTCCTGATGCCACCGCCGTCTGGGAAGACAGTTTATACTTTCGGTTGTCCCGGCTTGACTTAAGTGCTGGAGCAGTTTGAGAATCTGCCGCCATTCTCGATGGCGATAACACGATAGCCCAAGAGCTTGTTGTTCAAAAATCAATTGAACACCATGTCTTTAAAAAATAACTATAAGTTTTTTGTTCAAACATATTCTTAAAGGTGAAAATAAAACTCATGAGAATAAAAAAATAAACTGCTTTCCATATGTGTTCTTTTTATCCATTAGTACCCTTGAATAGGTAATGTTGTTCATTTTTTTAGGGTATTTCCTTGTCTTCTGTCTTATAGGAATTCCGATAAAGTTTATGGTGTGCTAGAAAAACTAAACTGCATCTCATATGTGTTCATCCTGTCCATTATTATCCTCGAATGGTTAACGGTGTTCATTTTCTTTGCGTATTCTCATGTCTTCTATCTTATAGAGGCAGGATACTGATGGAGGCATTATGGTACTTTGGCTTAAGAAGAGGCGGAGATTGTTGCCCTACGTACCAGCCAAAGACGTATCTCAAAGGCTACAACAAATATAATCTCTATCTTCATTAGAGGAGTGAATCTCATTGTTAGGAGCCATCATATTTTTTTAATTCTACAATAGGTGCAATGACAGTTGTCCATGTTCGTCTTCTCCAAATTAATGCAATGAAACTCTTTACTCTTTACTTAAATCTTTATCCAGGAGGAAGTTTATATATTTTATACTCACCTCTTCGATATCATATATTTTTTCAGAAGAATGTTTTCAATGTCTATTAACCTAAGTTCTTCCTCCATTATGGACTTGAGGATTCATTATTTTAAATATTTAAATCAAGAAGCCTATACTACTTCCTTTTCGAAGCACCAGGTGCCCCATTCTCCTACAGTGAAGATTAAAAAAATAAACCTTGGTAATTAAAAAAATGTATTTAATTTACGGACTGCCATTTTAATGTAACACTATATATGAACACATAAACAGACAACACACGAACACTGCACACGCACACACATGAAGACTCACACTACACATGTAGGCTGCACACAAACCACACATTGAATGTTGTAGTGAAATGATAGCACCTAAATTCATAATTTACTAAAGCAAAGAACTCATTTTCAAATGTTTTTGATCTGTCACATAACACATAAAAGTTTTTTAATTTGCATTAGGATCATACTTGCAGGAAGCTGGCACCGTAGCACGCCGCACGCACATAGGCAACCTCACACATAGAGGCAAATACACGTAAGCCGCACAAGTCTCAATATTTTCTAAACTACATTTTATAGAATTTTCTATAAATGTCTTTGCAAACCATTTGTTTTTTAGAAGTCTTAGTGAACTGGTTAAGAATGTAAATAACATTAAGGTTGGGTGTGTGCATTCTCGAAGCGGCAGCAGGGTATTTTCTAGAAAGCGCACGAGCTAGTGAGCCTCTGCGGCGGAGAGGTCATTCTACTGGCGCCATCGCTGTCGGGGAAAATGGTTTATACTATCGGTTGTCCCAGTGTGACTCAGGTGCTGGAGCGGTACGAGAATCTGCCACCATTCTCGACGGTGAGAACGCGAAGGCCCAGGAGCTTGTTGTTAAAAAAATCAATGGAACGCGTTGGTCTTTAAAAAATAAGTAGAAGTTTATTGTTCAAACATATTCTTAAATGGAAAATAAAACTCCAGAGAAATTTATGATGTGCCAACAAAACTAAAATGCATTCCATATGTGTTCATTTTATCCATTAGTATCCTCGAATGGTTATTGTTGTTCTTTTTTTTTTGCGTAATATCCTTGTCTTCTATCTTATAGAACTTCCGATATAGTTTATGGTGTTCTTTCAAAACTAAACTGCATCTCATATGTGTTCATCCTGTCCATTATTATCCTTGAATGGTTAATGGTGTTCATTTTCTTTGCATATTCTCAGTTCTTCTATCTTATAGAGGCAGGATACGGATGGAGGAATTATGGTACTTTGGCTTAGAACAAGAAGAGAAGGATATTAATGACCTACGTACCAGCCAAAGACGCATCTCAAAGCTATAAAGAATGTAATATCAAGCTTCCTTTGAGGAGTGAATCCCATTTTCAGGAGCCATCATAGGGTTTAATAATGCAATAGGTGCAATGATAGTCGCCCATGTTCGTCATCTCCAAATTAATGCAATGAAACCCTTTGCTCTTTACTTACATCTTTGTTAACAAAGAAGTTTATATGTTTTTAACTCACCTCTTCGATATCATATAATATTGTAGAGGAATGTTTCCAATGTCTATTAACCTAAGTTCTTCCTCCATTATAGACTTGATTCATTATTTTTAAGATTTAAATCAAGAAGCCTATACTGCTTCCTTTTCCAAGCACCAGGTGCCCCAACCTTCTACGATGAAGATTTAAAAAAGTAAACCCCAGTAGTTAAAAATGTATTTAATTTACGGAATGTCATTTTAATGTAACACTATACAGGAACACATAAACAGACAACACACGAACACTACACACGCACACAATTGAAGACTCACATACACCCTACACACGTAGGCTGCACACAAACTACACATTGAATGTTGTAGTGTAAGTGTAATGATATTACCTTAATTTATAATTTACTAAACCCGAGAAACTCTCTTTTCAAAAAAATTTACATATGTCGCATAACACATAAAAGTTCTGAAAATGAATTAGGATCGTACTTGCACGAAGTTGGCACCGTAGCACTCTATACACACATACCCAACCTCACACAAAGTTGAAAATACATGAAAGCTGCACAAGTCTCAATATTTTAAGGACTACATTTTTATGGAATTGTTAATAAATGTTTTTGCAAACCATTTATTTTTTAGAAGTCTTGGAGAACTGGTTAAGAATGTAAATAATGTTAAGGTTGGGTGTGTGCATTCTCGAAGTAGTGGTAGGGTCTTTTCTAGAAAGCACACGAGCTGGCGAGCCTCTGAAGCGGAGAGGTTGTTTCCCTGGTACCATCACCGTTGGGGAAGACAGTTTATACTTTCGGCTGTCCTGGCGTTACTCAGGTGCTGGAGCGGTTTGAGAATCTGCCACCATTTTTGACAGCAAGAATGGGATGGCCCAGGAGCTTGTTGTTCAAAAATCACTGGAACACAATGGTCTTTCAAAATTAACTAGAAGTTTGTTGTTCAAAAACATTCTTAACTGGGAAACTAAAACTCCTGAGAAACTTTATGATGTGCCAACAAAATGAAACTATGTTCTATATGTGTTCTTTTTATCCATTAGTATCCTTGAATGGTTAATGTTGTTCAATTTTTTTTTGCGTATTATCCTTGTCTTCTGTCTTATAGAACTTCCGATAAAGTTTATGGTGTGCTACAAAAACTAAACTGCATCTCATATGTGCTCATCTTGTATATTATTATCCTCTAATGGTTAATGGTGTTCATTTTTTTGCGTATTCTCATGTCTTATGTCTTATAGAGGTAGGATACTAATGGAGGCATTATTGTAATTTGGCTTACAACAAGAAGAGGAGGAGATTGTTGCTCTACGTACCAACCAACGATGCGTCTCAAAGTCTACAACAAATGTAATCTCTAGCTTCATTGGAGGAGTGAATCTCATTGTTAGGAGGCATCATAGAGTTTAATTCTGCAATAGGTACAATGACAATCGCCTATGTTCGTCATCTCCAAATTAATGCAATGAATCTCTTTGCTTTTTTACTTACATTATTATTCACGAGGAAGTTTATATGTTTTATACTCACCTCTTTGATATCATATAATATTTTAGAGGAGTGTTTCCAATGTCTATTGACCTAAGTTCTTCCTCCATTATAGACTTGAGGATTCATTATTTTTAAGATTTAAATCAAGAAGCCTATATTGCTTCTTTTTCTGATCACCAGGTGTCCCATCCTCCTACGTTAAAGATTTAAAAAGAATAAACCCTGGTAATTAAATATTTTTACGGACTGTCATTTTAATGTAACACTCATAGGAACACATAAATAGACAACACACGAACACTACACACGCACACACATGAACACTCACACTACACACGTAGGCTGCACACAAACCATGCATTGAATGTTGTAGTGAAATGATATTACCTAAATTCAGAATTTACTAAAGGAAAGAACTCCCTTTTGAAAAATATTAGTTCTGTCACATGACATATAAAAGTTCTGAAAAATGCATTAGAATCGTACTTGCACGAAGTTGGCACAGTAGCACGCCGCATGCACATAGGCAACCTCACACACAGAGGCAAATACACGTAAGCTGCACAAATCTCAATATTTTCTAAACTACATTTTTATAGAATTTTCTATAAATGTCGTTGAAAACCATTTATTTTTTTCGAAGTCTAAGCGAACTAGTTAAGAATGTAAATAACATTAAGGTTGGGTGTGTGCATTCTCGTAGCAGCAGCAGGGTCTTTTCTAGAAAGCACAAGAGCTAGTGATCCTCTACGGCGGAGAGGTCATTCTCCTGGTTCCATTGCCGTCGGGGGAAATGGTTTATACTTTTAGTTATCTTGGTGTGACTCAGGTGCTGGAGCGGTATGAGAATCCGCCGCCATTCTCGACAATGACAATGCAATGGCTCATGAGCTTGTTGTTAAAAAATCAATAGAACGTGATGGTCTTTCAAAAATAAGTAGAAGTTTATTGCTCAAACATATTCTTAAAGGGGAAAATAAAGCTCCAGAGAATTTTATAATGTGCCAACAAAACTAAAATGCGTTTCATATATGTTCATTTTATCCATTAGTATCCTCGAATGGTTATTGTTATTCTTTTTTTTTGCGTAATATCATTGTCTTCTATCTTATAGAACTTCCAATATAGTTTATGGTGTGCTTACAAAACTAAACATCATCTCATATGTGTTCATCCTGTCCATTATTATCCTCGAATGGTTAATGGTGTTCATTTTCTTTGCGTATTCTTAGTTCTTCTATCTTATAGAGACATGATACTGATGGAGAAACTATGGTACTTTGGCTTAGAACAAGAGGAGGAGGATATTGTTGACCTACGTACCAGCCAAAGACGCATCTCAAGGCTACAAAGAATGTAATATCAAGCTTCCTTTGAGGAGTGAATCTCATTTCCCGGAGCTATCATAGGATTTAATAATGCAATAGGTGAAATGATAGTCTCCCATGTTCGTCATCTCCAAATTAATGCAATGAAACACTTTGCTCTTTACTTACATCGTTGTTAACGAAGAAGTTTAAATATTTTTTACTCACCTCTTCGATATCATATAATATTGTAGAGGAATGTTTCCAATGTCTATTGACGTAAGTTCTTCCTCCATTATAAACTTGAGGATTCATTATTTTAAGATTTAAATCAAGAAGCCTATACTGCTTCCTTTTCCAAGCACCAGGTGCCTCACCCTCCTATGGTGAAGATTTTAAAAAGTAAACCCTGGTAATTAAAAAAAAGAAGTATTTAATTTGCGGAATGTCATTTTAATGTAAACGTATACAAGAACACATAAACAGACAACACACGAACACTACAAACGCACACGATTGAAGACTAACATACACCCTACACACGTCGGCTTCACACAAGCTACACATTGAATGTTGCAGTGTAATGATATTACCTAAATTCATAATTTATTAAACCGTAGAAATTCCCTTTTAAAGAAAAATTACATATGTCACATAACACATAAAAGTTCTGAAAATTGAATTAGGATAGTACTTGCACGAAGCTTGCACCCTAACACGCTGCACACACATACCCAACCTCACACAAAGTGGAAAATACACGAAAGCCTCACAAGTCTCAATATTTTATGGACTACATTTTTATAGAATTGTTAATAAATGTCTTTGTAAACCATTTATTTTTTATAAGTCTTGGCGAACTGGTTAAGAATGTAAATAATGTTAAGGTTAGGTGTGTGCATTCTCAAATTGGTGGCAGGGTCTTTTCTAGAAAGCACACGAGCTGGTGAGCCTCTGTAGTGGAGAGGTCGTTCCCCTGGTGCCATCACTGTCGGGGAAGACGGTTTATATTTTTGGCTATCCCGGCGTGACTCAGGTGTTGGAGCGGTTTGATAATCCGCCATTATTCTCGAAAGCGAGAACGTGATGGCCCAGGAGCTTGTTGTTCAAAAATCACTAAAACACAATTGTCTTTAAAAAATAACTAGAAGTTTGTTGTTCAAACACATTATTAAAGGGGAAACTAAAACTACTGAGATACTTTATGATGTGCCAAAAAAACAAAACTGTGTTCTTTTAATCCATTGGTATCCTTGAATGGTTACTGTTGTTCTTTCTTTTTTGCGTATTATCCTTGTCTTCTGTCTTATAGAACTTCCGATAAAGTTTATGGTGTGCTAGCAAAACTAAACAGCATCTCATATGTGCTAATCCTGTCTATTATTATCCTCGAATGGTTAATGGTGTTTATTTTCTTTGCATATTATCATGTCTTACGTCTTATTAAGGCAGGAAACTAATAGAGGCATTATGTTTCTTTGGCTTACAACAAGAAGAGGAGGAGATTGTTTTCCCACGTACCACCCAAAGATGTGTCTCAAAGGCTACAACAAATGTAATCTCTAGCTTCATTAGAGGAGTAAATCTCATTATTAGGAGCCATCATAGAGTCTAATTCTGCAATAGGTGCAATGATAGTCGCCTATGTTGGTCATCTCCAAATTAATACAATGAAACTCTTTGCTCTTTACTTTCATCGTTATTCACGAGGAAGTTTATATGTTTTATACTCACCTCTTCGATATCATATACTTTTTTAGAGGAATGTTTCCAATGTCTATTGACCTAAGTTCTTCCTCCATTATAGACTTGAGACTCATTATTTTTAAGATTTAAATCATGAAGCCTATGCTGCTTCATTTTTCGAGCACCAGGTGTCCCATCCTCCTACGGTGAAGATTAAAAAAGAGTAAAGCCTGGTAATTAAATATTTTTTACGGACTGTAATTTTTAATGTAATACTATATAGAAACACAAAAAAAGACAACACACAATACTATGTAGTGAAATGATATTACCTAAATTCATAACTTACTAAAGCAAAGAACTCCCTTTAAAAAAAATTAGATCTGTCACATAACACATAAAAGTCTAAAAAATGCATTAGTATCGTACTTGCACGAAGTTGGCACCTTAGCACGCAGCACACACATAGTCAACCTCACATAGAGGCAAATACACGTAAGCCGCATAAGTCTCAATATTCTCTAAACTACATTTTTATAGAATTTTCTATCAATGTATTTGCAAACCATTTATTTTTTATAAGTCTTAGCGAACTGGTTAAGAATGTAAATAACATTAAGGTTGGGTGTGTGCATTCTCAAAGCGGTAGGAGGGTCTTTTCTAGAAAGCACACGAGTTGGAGAGCCTCTGTGGCGGAGAGGTCATTCTCCTCGTGGCATCGCCGTCGGGGAACATGGTTTATACTTTCAGTTGTCCTAGTGTGACTCAGGTGCAGGAGCGGTATGAGAATCCACTGCCATTATCGACAGTGAGAACGTGATGGCCCAGGAGTTTATTGTTAAAAAATCAACAGAACGCGTTGGTCTTTAAAAAACAAGTATAAGTTTATTGTTCAAACATATTCTAAAAGGGGAAAATAAAACTCCTGAGAAATTTATGACGTGCCAACAAAACTAAAATGCATTCCATATGTATTCATTTTATCCATTAGTATCCTTGAATAGTTATTGTTTTTCTTTTTTTTGCGAAATATCCTTGTCTTCTATATTATAGAACTTCCGATATAGTTTATGGTGTTCTTGCAAAACTAAACTGCATCTCAAATGTGTTCATCCTGTCCATTATTATCCTTGAATGGTTAATGGTGTTCATTTTATTTGCTTATTCTCATGTCTTCTATCTTATAAAGGCAGGACACTGTTAGAGGAATTATGGTACTCTGGCTTACAAAAAGAAGAAGAAGAGATTGTTGCCTTACGTACCAGCCAAAGACGCATCTCAAGGCTACAAAAAATGTAATATCTAGCTTTATTTGAGGAGTGAATCACATTTTTCGGAGCCATCATACGGTTTAATTATGCAATAGGTGAAATGATAGTCGCCCATGTTCGTCATCTCCAAATTAATGCAATGAAAGTCTTTGCTCATTACTTACGTAATATACGAAGAAGTTTATATGTTTTCGACTCACCTCTTCAAAATCATATAATCTTGTAGAGGAATGTTTCCAATGTTTATTGACCTAAGTTCTTCCTCCATTATAGACTTGAGGATTCATTATTTTTAATATTTAAATCTAAAAGCCTACACTGCTTCCTTTTCCAAGCACCAGGTGCCCCACCCTCATACGGTGAAGATTTAAAAAAAGTAAACCCCGGTAATTAAAAAAATGTATTTAATTTACGGAATGTCATTTTAATGTAACACTATACAGGAACACATCAACAGACAACACCCGAACACTATACACGCACACACATGAAGACTCACATACACCCTACACACGTAGGTTGCACACTAAATACACATTGAATGTTGTAGTGTAATGAATTTACCTAAATTCATAATTTACTAAACCTGAGAAACTCCCTTTTAAAAAAATTACATATGTCACATAACACATAAAAGTTCTGAAAAATGAATTAGGATCGTACTTGGATAAAGCTGGCACCGTAGCATGCTGCATACACATACCCAACCTCACACAAAGTGGAAAATACACGAAAGCCTCACAAGTCTCAATATTTTATGGACTACATTTTTATAGAATTGTTAATAAATGTCTTTGTAAACCATTTATTTTTTAGAAGTCTTGGCGAACTGGTTAAGAATGTAAATAATGTTAAGGTTGGGTGTGTACATTCTTGAAGTGGTGACATGGTATTTTCTAGAAAGCACACGAGCTAGTGAGCCTCTGCGGCGGAGAGGTCGTTCCCCTGGTGCCATCACCGTCGGGGAAGACGATTTGTACTTTTGGCTGTCCCGGCATGACTCGGGTGCTGGAGCGGTTTGAGAATCCGCCGATATTCTCCACAGTGAGAATGCGATGGCCCAGGAGCTTGTTGTTAAAAAATCACTAGAACGTAGTGGTCGTTCAAAAAATAACTAGAAGTTTGTTGTTCAAACACATTCTTAACGGGGAAACTAAAACTCCTGAGAAACTTTATAATGTGCCAACAAAACAAAACTGTGTTCTATATGTGTTATTTTTATCCATTGGCATCCTTGAATGGTTAATGTTGTTCATTTTGTTTTGCATATTATCCTTGTCTTCTGTCTTATAAAACTTTCGATCAATTTTATGGTGTGCAAGCAAAACTAAACTGCATCTCATATGTGCTCATCATGTCCATTATTATCCTCGAATGGTTAATGGTGTTTATTTTCTTTGCGTATTACATGTCTTATATCTTATAGAGGTAGGATACTAATGGAGGCATTATGGTACTTTGGCTTACAACAAGAAGAGGAGGAGATTGTTGCCCTACGTACCAGCCAAAGAGGCGTCTCAAAGACTACAACAAATGTAATCTCTAGCTTCATTAGAGGAGTGAATCTCATTGTTAGGAGCAATCATAGAGTTTAATTATGCAATAGGTGCAATGACAGCCGCCTATGTTCGTTGTCTCCAAATTAATGCAATTAAACTCTTCGCTCTTTGCTCTTTTACTTACATCGTTATTCACGAGGAAGTTTATATGTTTTATACTCACCTCTTCGATATCATATAATTTTTTAGAGGAATGTTTCCAATGTCTATTGATATAAGTTCTTCCTCCATTATAGACTTGAGGATTAATTATTTTTAAGATTTAAATCAAGAAGCCCACACTGCTTCATTTTCCGAGGACCAGGTGTCCCATCCTCCTATGGTGAAAGTTAAAAAAGAGTAAATCATGGTATTTAATTTTTTTATCGCATTGTCATTTTAATGTAACACTACATAGGAAAACATAAACAGACAACACACAAACACTACACTCGCACAAACATGAACACTCACACTACACACGTAGGCTGCACACAAACCACACATTGAATGTTGTAGTGAAATGATATTACCTAAATTCATCATTTACTAAAGCAAAGAAATCCCTTCAGAAAAAATTTAGATCTTTCACATAACACATAAAAGTTCTGAAAAATGCATTAGTATCGTACTTGCAAGAAGTTGGCACCGTAGCACGCCGCATGCACATAGGCAACCATACAAACAAAGGCAAATACACGTAAGCCACACAAGTCTCAATATTTTCTAAACTACATTTTTATAAAATTTTCTATCAACGTCTTTGAAAACCATTTATTTTTTAGAAGTCTTAGCGAACTGGTTAAGAATATAAATAACATTAAGGTGTGGTGTGTGCATTCTCAAAACGACAGTAGGGTCTTTTCTAGAAAGCACAAGAGCCGGCGAGGCTCTACGGCGGAGAGGTCATTCTCCTGATTCCATTGCCATCGGGAAAAATGGTTTCTACTTTCGATTATCCTAGTGTGACTCAGGTGCTGGAGCAGTATGAGAATCCGCCGCCATTCTCGACAGTGACAACGCGATGACTCATGAGCTTGTTGTTAAAATATCAATAGAACGCGATGGTCTTTCAAAAATAAGTAGAAGTTTATTGTTCAAACATATTCTTAAAGGGGAAAATAAAACTCCAGAGAAATTTATGATGTGCCAACAAAACTAAAATACGTTCCATATGTGTTCATTTTATCCATTAGTATCCTCGAATGGTTATTGTTGTTCTTTTTTTTACATATTATCCTTGTCTTCTGTCTTATAGAACTTTCAATATAGTTTATGGTGTGCTTGCAAAACTAAACTGCATCTCATATGTTTGCATCCTTTCCATTATTATCCTCGATTGGTTAATGGTGTTCATTTCTTTGCGTATTCTCAAGTCTACTGTCTTATAGAGGCATGATACTGATTGAGGAATTATGGTACTTTGGCTTACTACAAGAAGAGAATGAGATTGTTTCCCCACTACCACAGAAACACCCTCTAGCACCGGTTTTTTGGCACCGGTTTTTGAAAACCTGTGCCCCAAATAAATTAGCAACGGTTTTTAAAATTAGCACCAGTATTTTGAAAACCTATGCTAAATTAGCACCGGTTTTTAAGGTAGCACCGATTAATTTTAATTAGCACTAGTTTTTTTTGAACCGGTGCTAAATTAGCACTGATTTTTAAAATTAGCACCAATTTTTTGAAAATTGGTGTTAATTTTTTTTTAAAATTCAATATTCATGCCAATAATTTCATGCTCTGGGAGTAGCTACTCTAAGAGAAGTATTTTTAAAATTCAATCTTCCCGCCAAAAATTTCAAAAATTTAGCCAAAAGCTTTTAAAATTTTTGCCAAAAATATTATCTGATTTGCGCAGCTGCACGCAACCGCTCTAAGCTAAATTATTTTTTCATGACTTTCAAAATCGTTCACTTCTTTTGTTGACTTTAACTATAAACAGGTTGATTTAAATTAATCAATGATAAACATTTATTGACCAAATATAAATGAGAATATAATTTTTTGAATAACAAAATCATGTATTTTGGAGCAATGGATAATGGGGAAACACAATTTTAGGCCATAGTGTAATTTTCCAAAATTGTGTAAAAGTAATCAATGTTGACTTTCGAGGCCATTCCATTCACCCATACATGCCAAAATATCAAAGTCGCAATCGTATATTATTCAATTGAATTTTGGTATTGCCAATTTCATGATTCGACAATTCTAAATTTCTTGGAGGGACCTAAGTGCAAAAAGTAAAAACTTTACTCGTAACTCCAAATTGTAATCCGCTCGAACGTGGTGCTTCCCTATACACCCCCCATTTTATTTTTCAAATACGTAACGGAATATTTATCATCGACCGGGCACACGAACATATCTGTAGTTCTTTTCGATTTCTCTTCCTTACTTCTATTCAATCAACTCTAAGTTACTCTAGAACATCTATCAGCGCTTTCCCACAATTCACCAAAAAAATATTATTTAATATTTGGGTAATAATAACAAAAATCATGTATTTTGGATCAATGGATAATGGGGAAGCACAATTTTGGGCCACAGTGTAATTTTCCAAAATTGTGTACAAGTAATCAATGTTGACTTTCGAGGCCCTTCCATTCACTCATACATGCCCAAATCGCAAAGTCGCAATCGTATATTATTCAATTGAATTTTGGTTGATTTTAAACAATAAACACTAATTACAATGTTGACTTTGTCAACCATTATTTACTTAACTTTCTACGGACACTAATAATGTAGTTTGCTTTAAACAATCAATAGTTAACTTTTACACATTCTTTTATAAACACTGCATAAAAGAGTTAATTTTATATAATTAACAATCATCTCTTAATTAAAACTTAAAAAACGACCATATCTCTGCACGAATAAGGTAAACTTATATAATTGACATTTTATTACTCGAAATTTTCATTATTTTTAAATTACACATATTTAAATATATATATATATATATGTATGTATATAAGTACGCTTAACTATATGTCATCATAAATGCATTTATTAAATATTTAGAAGAGTCTACATTTACTTCCTCTTTCTGCTCTCTCTCTTCTTTCTCGATCCTCCTCTCATCTCTGTCATAACGGTCTCGTTAACGGCTAGTTTTGACCGTGATCCTAATCGGCGACCATGGCCGATCCTCCACCTTCAGGTACTAAATCGGCGACCATGGCCAATCCCAACCTCTTGATATCTCCTTACCTAACAATCCCGAACTCATCCCTAAAACTCAACATCTAGGTGATGCATCATGCTTATACTCCGATGACGAAATTGATACCCTATCTGCGCATTACTCAAACGCCCTAATTGAAAAGTACCTTTCGTAATCCTCCTTTATACTATTACAATACTTCTGCTATTGTTTCTATTGGTAATGCCCTTGGATCCTTTATTAAAAAGGATGCTGCTATTGAAGCCTTGACTAGGCCTTCTGCTATTAAAATTTGTGTTGAAATAGACTTGTTAAAGCCAATTAAACACACAATCAAGCTAGGCTCTATAATAAGAAATTCTCTGTTGAATATGAAGAAATTCCCCCATACTGTCAGCACTGTGCTAAGATTGGACACAATTAGGGTAATTGTAGAAAACTTAATCTAGCTCTTATTACTAATCAGACATGGATTCCCTTAGGCAATGTTCCACCAAGGAAAGAAACTGCTATTAAGCCCAATATGCCTGCCAATCCTGTTACCAATTCTGCTACCAATCTTCTTTATGCGAACTAACCTGATCAGGACTTACATTGCCTGAAGAGGCTTCCTCGGAGATGTTCATATCGATGGATGAGTCTTAGGTAATATTGTCTTGTTCAGCAACTTGTAGAAGAGGCATGAACCTATTTGAAACTTGTCAATTTTGAGAGAAAAATAGCTTGTCATATGGATTGGGAGAAAAAAAAAGCTAGGAAAATTACCTGAGATGATATGAATATCATCTTTAGCATAGAAGGATATGATCTTTGGCTGAAGTGTGATCATTCCAGTTCTAACAGGGGAAAGGCTGGGTGTGGATAATTTGGAGGCCCTAAAATCATGAGGTGTTGTGGGTACATGTGAAACCTGGGAAGAATGAGGAGTAGTGTAAGGCATTGGTCCATAGATTGCAAACCTCATTGATAAGAATCTTAGACAAACAACGCCTACAGGTATTTCATTAAACTACAAGCATTAAACTAAATGCCTAACCATTTAACAAAACAAAGCATTCATTAGACTAAACCTAGAACAGACAACATTCAAGATTCAATCTTTCATTGCTACCTTTAGACAAATATGATAACAAACAACATTGACAAACTCATCTATCAAGATTCACATCATTTTGGGAATGAAGATAAGATAAGGGATATTTATAGTACAAGTTGTGGTTAACAAAGAATCAAAAGGAGAGCAGGGCGTGCGGGCTGAAGCACACGGTCGAGCGCTCATGAATCCCTCGTGCGCGGGCATGCACAATCAAGGGATGACCTCTTGATATGGAATAGAGGTTGTTTTGCCCTTGCACTTTGTGGGAGCAAGGGCATGCGGTTGAGAGCTCGAGCCGCGTGCTTGATCCTCTTCACCTTGTAAGTCGGGCGGTCGGTCTTCGTGTCAATCAGCCAGCCTTCTTTCTTCAAATCTGGAACTTTCTTCTACCAAATTGTATTGGTCTTCACTTCTTAACCCTTACTCTCCTTGTGAATCTTCATTCTTGAATCTTTCATCATGAACATGGTCATAAAAGACCTTCCAAAAATACCTTAAACTAGAGACTTAGGATATAACTCCTAAATCATCATCTTAACCTTCATACCAATAAAGCATCCATTATTATTACATAAAATGTTAATATATTACAAATATGAGTTTCAAATGTGCTAAAAATATATGAGCACATCACTCATAAGTATACAATTCCATTAGATTCAAAGTAGGTTAAGAAAAGAAGGATTTAGATATAAATAACCGATAACGGCCATCCAACACCAAACCTACCTAAAAATCTAGCAATATTAAAAAAATGATGAAAAAAGAGATGCTAAATGCTGTAGAAAATACATGTATTTGGTGTCTCATCACACTTGTTGGAGCTTCATCTAGTTTGTACCAACATGAAGCCCCTGGGAGTTTCGGAGGAAGACTACAATTTCAAGTCATTTCCCTTTTCACTTCTGTATGTAGATAAATATTGGTTGTATTACCTTTCACCAACTTGCATAACCTCCTGGATGGATATGAAGGGCATATTTCTCAAGAAATACTTACCAGCTTCAAAGTCCGCAGGTTGAAGAATGAGCTATCCAATTTCTCTCAATTCGCTAATCCCTTAGGGAGTAGTTAGGCACATAGGAGTTCCAACAAGGTTCCTTTGTGTTTTGGTGTTATTTTCTTTGTTTATATTCATTTTAATGGGAAGCCCACCTTTGGGGAATTTTGTGATAGACAAAAATATTCAAAAATTGAAGAAAAAAATGAAAATATATATACTCAGCTAAGTCAAAAATTTGAAAGGGTGACTTATGCAACAATGGAAAAGGCTCGGATAGGTTGAAAAAACTATGCAAAAGTGAGAGGCCATGGTGTGGTAAAAGGTCGAAGTGAGGAAACATTTGTGTGATGCTAGGAAGAAAACCCGAAAGAGCTCCTAGGAAAAATGAGAGAAATTCAAAAATCCTATGGTTCCCTTTGATTGTCTTTTAGAAATTCTTTTAGTAGAGTAACTTAGCTTTCCTCCCACTTTTGTGAACTTCACCTTTTTAGTTGGTATATTAGTTGATAGGTTATCTTAACTTTTTGGGGGAGTGAGAGTTATGAGATTCTTACATCTTTGAGGGAACCAAGGTAGTCTAGGAATAAATGTTGTATGTCTTGGGGAACTCTTTGCATGCTATGTTTCCGCTTAGATCTTTGCCCGTTCTTGTTTACTTGAGGATGAGCAAAGGTTTAACTGTGGGGAATTGATTTTCACCTAGAATCATGTGTTAACCAATGCATTTAGGCACTTATTAGTTTTTTTTATGGTTGATTTCTAGGTTTAGTTAGGTTTATATCATAAGGGGTTCAAATAGCCTTTGTTGGTTTTCTTACTTATATCCTTCATTTTGTAGATTTATTTAGACCTAATGGATCCTATGTCCTTATGAGCGCGTCTAGATCTTATTCTGCTAGATTCATTGTAGATCGCTTGCAAACACTTTGGATTAGAAAACAATTCACAAGAATGGTAGTAGATATTTGAAAGGCATTCGCAAGGATGGTAGTAGACTGAAGGCCACGTGCTTAATCGTAGTGGTAGATGGGACTGCGTCGAAGAGAAGGGAGTTGAAGCCCAGAAAAGTTTGAAGACTGGCATGGCCATGACCTTTTGTACAGCTCTTTCTAGCCATTATAGTGGTGTGGCTAAGTAAGGGCGCAAGTCGTGTGCTAGTGCACAACACGTGTCATTCTGATCTCTCTTGCGGCTAAGTATAGGCACCGATTGTGTTCTTTTGCACGACCCATGTTCTTTAAAGATGAAGATTGAAGACCCAGCCGATGCCTGGTGAGGATTTACATGGTTCCTCTATTAGAAGAAGGAAATGCTAATCCCTATACCGCACAAATCTATACGGGCCACGCCGTTTAGAAAGTTTGAATACCCTTCCAGCCAATGGCCCGCACGGATTGACACAGACGCACCGCCCAGAAGGCTAGGAAACCCCAACCCACCGATGGCCCGTGCACTATTGCACACACCGTGCCCTATTGCACACACCGTGCCACACAGAACATATGCTATTACACATCCCGTGTCTATGCTCAGCCTTGGGTTTCACAAGTTTTTGGGCCTCTTTAAGGCCCATTTCGTACCTACTATATAAAGAGCCTATGTCTACTAGGGATTAAGAAATTTAAAAAAAAACATTATTTGTAATCTCTATTCTCCTAGTTTCTAAGAATAGTTAGAGAGAGAAAGGGAATAACCCTTCTCTCTCCTTTTAATCTTCCTAGTTTTGCCCAAGGGCATTGAATCCAATGGTAAAATTAGATTCAATGCTTAGAGAGTAGTTTATTTGCTTGGGGATCTAATTTGCATTCATGACTTTGTAGTGATTTTAGATTACCCTATCATATATGTGTGTGAATATTATTCTTGATTTTCTCTTTATATATTTGAAATGATGCATATTAATTTTACTCTTTGAAACACAATTGTAGTGTGTAACATGAATCACGCTAGTCTTGTTTCCCTTGAGAGTTTCTGGTTAGGATATACAAAATGGCAAGTCCTGTCTCTATGTTAGTGTAGGTACATAAGCCGTGAGCACCGAATTAACATGATTGTATGCCTGAATTCGACTGGGTTAAGAACCTCGATAGATAAGCATAATAGTTAGTAGCAACTAGGGTTGTAGTTTAGCTACCATTGTCGTTTAAACCCTAGAGTCATCATGAGATACCTATAAATTATCCTTGATATGCCTATGGATAAGCTTTCATAGTAGAGAGCCGGATATAATTATTTTGGGAAAAGAGGAGCACGTAACAGTTGGATTATTTGACGCACTTTCCTAATTACGGAGGTGGTGTTGATAGAATATATGTGGGCACCTTTGTGTGAAAGACATTGGGGAGTGTAAACTATCAACCACACTCTGTTACATATACATTGGGATAGGTTTATTAGTATAGTATTTGATAGAATATGGGATCAAAATCATATACCAGTTATGTTACGAAAATATCCCCAAGTCCTAGCTTAATATAGTTTGTTCCCTTGTTCTGCATGTTTAGTAGTTTATAGACAACTCCCCCCCCCCCAATAATGTTTGATGCACTAGTATTCCCGACACGCAATCAGAGTGACGCCCAATTGCGAGTCTAGTGTATTTTTCTTTTGAATCCTAGCATCTCTGTGGACGACCCTGAACTTGCCACTAGCTACTCTTGCATAGTTTGTAGTAATTATGGGAGCGACATTATAAATTCTTATCTTTGATCTCCCAGTGCTTCCAGGGTTAGTAAATCTCCCGTGGTTTTATTAGCGACCCCACAAAGTGCATATCATCTATGTACCATAGTGTGGTTGATAGTCAACACTTCCTAATGTCTATCACACAAATGTGCCCACGTCTATTCTATCAACACCACCTACGTAATTGGAGAAATTGTGTTGTGCCATCCAAACAATTTGTGCTCCTCTTTCCCCATAAATATTTATCCCGGGAACCCCACAATGAACGTTTCTCTCTAGGACTATAGAGGCAAATGAATTGGTATCTCATGATGACTCTAAGGTTGACACGACAATAGTCGCTACACCATAACCCTAGTTTCTACAAACTATAATTTTTTAATAATCAAGGTTTGTGACCTAGTCAAAATTAGGCATACACTAGTGTGATTTGGTACACACAGCCAATGTACATACACTCACATGACCGGGACTTGCGATCTCGCATATCCTAAATAGACACTCCCAAGGGGCAACAAGTCTAGCACCATACAAGAAACATATAACTATTGTGTATTATAGGATATATAACATACATTTCACAAGAACGTAAAGATTAAATCAAGCATGATATTCATAAACATAAAAAGAAAGGGAAACTTAGAATCTCACAAAATCTCTAACGAGTCATGAATACAAATTAAATCTGCAATTAAATTAACCACTCTCTATGTATTGAACACAATATAAAACATTGGATTCAATGCCTTTGGCCAAAAACTAGGAAATAGTAAATGAAGAGAGAAGGGTTATTCCCTTTCTCTATCTATTCTAAATAGGAAAATAGAATTACAACTAATGCTCACCCCCCTAAACTCTAGTAAACTAAGGTTCCTTATATAGTAGGTAGGAAATGGGCCTTAAAGAGGCCCAAAACTAGAAATATTATAGGCTGTTGCATTGGCACGAGCCATGAAATAGCACACGGCCCATGTGGCACGGCTTGTACAGAAGCTCCCATCGACTAGGTAAGGTCTCTCAACCTTCTAAGTGTCACAGAAGTACAAATCCTTGTGGATCGCCAGTTGCAAGGGTTTTTTTACCGTCAAAGCGGCGTGGCCTGTGAAGATCCTTTTAGGCCACAGACTGGAATTAAGTTCTTCATCTTCTAATGGCGCGGCCGTTCATATGCTTGCAGGATACTTATTGGGTCTTCAAGTCTTTCTCTTTGAGGCTCACAGGTTGTGCAAAAGGACACAGTCTACACCTATACTTAGCCGCATATCCATCTTTCTTGGCATGATTCGTGCACAAGAGCACGGCCTGTGCCAGTCTTCTACATCTTCCAGACTTAAAATCCTTATTTTTGGTGCATTTCAATCTACTACCATGATTAAGCGTGTGACCTTCGGTCTACTACCATCCTTGCAAATGGCATTCAAATATCTAATACCATTCTTATGAATATCCTTCATAAATCTACTCCAAAGTGCTTACGAGTCATCTACAATAAAGCTCATAAAATGGGATCTAGATGCTCGTAAGGACATAGCATCCATTAAGTCTAAATAAATCTACAAAACGAAGGATATAGATAAGAAAACCAACAAAGGCAATTTAAACCCCTTGTGATGTAAATCCAACTAAACCTAGAAACCAGCCATACAAAAGTTACTAATAAATGTGCTAAATGCAATAGAAAACACATGTTTCTAGGTGTAGATTAGCATGATTAGTAATTTTTAGACAAAACCCCCCTAAAACCTATATTAGTGACACTAGCTATTCCGACACACAATCGGAGTGACACCCGATTGTGAGTCTTGTATAGTTACCTACATCAACCTATATCAAGGAGAATTAAACTTCTACAAAACCCAAGATTACAATGGAAAAGAGAGAATTCAGAGGGTTGAAAAATAAAAGGAGGGAAAAGCAAAATTTTGATAGATCTTTTGTTGATTTTAGTTCATTGAACAATTAATCTTAAAATATGGTGGGGATATTAGAGTGAGTGGTAAATTAGTAATGCTGATCGAAAATAGTTTTTTTTAAGTGATCGTAAATATTTTTTTATTCTATCGAGTTTTGGCTAACACCATTGGTGAGGTTGTCTGACTCTCTAATCTTCTTAGTTATTTTTGCTTTCAACTTTCTGACGCCCCTCTATTGTTTTGTGAAAATAACATTGCAATTTTCGTAGCTGTCAGAACCACGTTGCTCACAGCGGACGAAACTCATACACATTGACTATCACTTTGTTCAGGAACTCGTTCCCTCCGGAGGTTTTGCATCAGTCATGTATCTACATTGCTACCAATAGTTGACATTTTCATTAAATGCCTCTATCGTCCTCTTTTTGGGTTGTTTTATTCCATGATTTACATTTTGGAAGGCGCAAAACTTCAATTATTAAGGGTGTTAGGAAAGAAGATTTGATAAAATGTTCTTTCATATAAATAAGTGTTAAATTCTATTATAACTCTTTATCTTTGTACTTTGTACTCTGCTTAATCTTCCCAATAATACAAACCTAAGGAAAATTAAACTTCTACAAAACCCTAGACTCATATGGAAAAGAGAGAATTCCGGAAGTTGAAAGAGAAAAGGAGAAAAAATTTTGATGCTCCCTCCGTCTCAGAATAAATTACTTTATTACTTTTATGGAACTGTTTTCTATCAAAATTTGACCGCATATTTTAATAGATATATGAGCAAAAATGTTATTGTACGTGATATTGTTGAATTCGTATTATCAAGTAGTTTTTAAATATTAACTTTTTATTTGTCGTTATTATACGTAAGTAAAAATATCAATGGTTAAATATGTTTTTAAAACAACATATTAATGATTGTTGTGCATTCTAGTTAGCAACAAAAGGAGTAATCCTTTTGTTGATTTTAGCTCATTGAAAAATTAATCTTAAAATAAGCATCCTCACTCTACCGTTGCAGATTTTTGATATTACAAAAAGCCAACTCATGCACCATTTATCTTATTTTCTTTCTGATCTTTTCATTTTTTTTTGCTAGAGGCTCAGGTCACTAACACAAAAGAAGATAGGCTTATTTGGAAATCTGCTCAGAACGGAGTCTTCACCTTTAAGACGGGACATAAAGTAATTATTGGGTCCATAAATTGGATGAGAAGTATGAACAAGATATGGCACAGGTACATTCCAAAGAAAGTTAACATTTTCATGTGGAAATTAGCTAATGTCATTCTACCTTTCGATGACATCATCATGTTCTCCAACATTAGCACGGCCTCTAAGTGCCTTTTTTACTCGAATTGTGACTCTCTATCTCAATTTTTCAATGACTATACTTTTGCTACCTCTAGTTGGCAACATTTCAACTATGTTCTAGGTTCAGATTTTCATTTCCAATTAATTTTTGATAGGATAACCTTCCCCTAGACAAAATTGGGTTCTACTTCTGTGCATAACAAGTTACTAGCAATCACACCATCGTTAGCTCACCTTCTCTAGCATTAGCAAGGCTATTACAAACAAAAGATGGGTCACTAAAATGTTACAGGAAAAATATTTATTAATACTCCTTTCGTCCCTTTTATATGTACCTACTTGCATCAGAACCCTCTACCGGCGGCAGCAAAACCAGAGCAAAAAGCAGGGCTCTTTCTCCGGTGGCTGAACCCTCCAGCGACGGAAGAACCTTTCCGCTCGACGGCGTGAATGCATAGGCCACCATCCCCAGAACCCCATGAAACACCTCCTCGTCACCATGGTCATCACTGTATCTCCCGATCTTGATGTCCACGGCAGAGTGTGACGCCTATGAAGTTTAACAGCGTCACCTCCGACTACCGATCAAAGGCATTCATAAACACTGTCCTCCACCTGATTTTCTGTCAAGAAAGGTGTGGTTCTTTAGGTGGTGGTGAAATTGGAAAGAGGCGGTGGAGAAGCTTCGGAGGATTAGATGACAAAGCGGATGGGCTATGATGGGATTTAACCGTTGAGATTCTATTCTTGATAAAAATTAATGGTCCAGATTAACACAACACAATACACCTTTATATTTAGCTTTTTATTTAAAAATTATTCATTAACACAATTTTTTTATTTTCTTTTTTGAATATTGATTCTTGTAAATATATTAAAAATGCATTTATGATGACATATAGTTCAGTGTATTTATATATATATATATATATTTATTTAAATATGCGTAATTTTAAATAATGAAAATTCCGAGTAATAAAATGTCAATTATATAAGTTTAACTTATTCGTGCAAAGATATTGTCATTTATAAAGTTTTAATTAAGAGATGATTGTTAATTATATAAAATTAACTCTTTTATGCAGTGTTTATAAAAGAATGAGTAAAAGTTAACTATTGATTGTATAAAGTCAAATACATTATTAGTGTGCGTAGAAAGTTAAGTAAATAATGGTTGATAGATAATTAAGGGTTGACCGTTGATGAGTGAAAGTCAACCTAGTAATTAGTGTTTATATATTTAAAGTCAAGTAAGGTTTGACAGTTAAAATTTTATCTTAATTTCTTCTGTTTAAATTTTGATCTTTTCATAACTTGTCGAAAGTTATGCTATGGCCCTCAAATTTCATTAAGACATTATCCTTCTATCAAAATAAATTATTTTTGTTATTCTTACATAAATATAAAAATAAAAAATAGATTATTTTTTGGATAAAATGTTGGAAGTGCCGGTACATGTTCTAGAATAAGTTAGACTTGATTACTTTAAAGTAAGAAAGGGATATCGAAAAGGATTACAAATATGTTCTTACGTCGCATTGTTGATAAATATCACCTTATTTTGTTGAAAAATACCAGGAGGGTGTATAGAGTATCATTGCGTTTGAGCGGATTTCAATTTGGAGTTACGAGTAAAGTTTCTACTTTTGCACTTATGTCCCTCCAAGAAATTTGGAATTATCAAATCACAAAATTGGTGACACCAAAATTCAATGGAATAATATACGATTGCAACATTGCAATTTGGGAATGTATGGGTGAATGGAAGGGCCTCGAAAGCCAACATTGAATGCTTAAACACAATTTTGGAATATTACACTGTGGCCCAAAATTGTGTTTCCCCATTAACCATTGCTTCGAAATACATGTTTTTAGTTATTCTTACCTGAATATATAAATATTAAATAATATATATTTTTTGGTGAATTTTGGGAAAGCGCTAGCAGATGTTCTAGAGTAACTTAGAGTTGATCAAATAGAAGTAAAATAGAGAAATCTGAAAGGATTACGGATATGTTCTTGTGCTTCATCGATGATAAATATTCCGTTACGAATTTGTAAAATAAAATGGGGTTGTATAGGGAAACACCACGTTCGAGCGGATTTCAATTTGGAGTTACGAGTAAAGTTTTTACGTTTTGCACTTAGATCCCTCCAATAAATTTGGAATTTTCGAATCTTGAAATTGGCGATGCAAAAATGCTACTGAATAATCTAATATTGTGACTTTGCGATTTGGGCATGTATGGGTGAACGAAAGGGCCTGGAAAATCAACACTGATCACATGTCCATAATTTTGGAAAATTATATTGTGACCCAAAATTGTGTGTCCCCATTATCCATTGCTCCAAACTACATGATTTTTTTATTCTTACCTCATTATAAAATTAATAAATAAATATATTTTTTTCGGGGAAATGTTGAAAAGCGCTAATAGATGTTCTAGAATAACTTAGAGTTGATTACATAGAAGTAAGAAAGAGAAATCGGAAAGGATTACGGATATGTTATTGTGTCCGATCGATGATAAATATTCCGTTACGGATTTGGAAAATAAAATGGGGGTGTATAGGGAAGCACCACGTTTGAGCGGATTTCAATTTGGAGGTACGAGTAAAGATTTTACTTTTTGCACCAACGTTCCTCCAAGAAATTTTGAATTGTCGAATTAAGAAATTGGCGACACCAAAATTCAATTGAATAATATGTGATTGCGACTTTGCATTTTGGGCCATGTATGGGAGAATGGAAGGGCACGAAAGTCAACATTGATTACTTTACATAATTTTAAAAAATTACACTGTGACCCAAAATTGTGTTTCCCCATTATCCATTGCTCAAAAATACATGATTTTTGTGGTTAAAATATTTATATTCTTATTTATATTATGTCAATAAAGGTTGATCGTTGATTAATTTAAATCAATCTAGTTATAGTTAAAGTCAACAAAGGAAGTGAACGAATTTGAAAGTTAAGAAAAAAAATCTATCTTAGAGCGGCAGCGCGCAACTGCGCTAATCTCATGATATTGTTGGCAAAAAAATTTGAAAATTTAACCAATTTTTTTGAATTTTTGGCGGGAAGATTGAAATTTTAAAATATTTAACACCAGTTTTGGCACTGATTTTTAGAAAATTGGTGCTAAATATTTTTAAAACTCCGTGGTTAACTATTAATTAATTAAAGTCAATTATTTTTATTTGTATTTATATATACTAAATCAATTGAGGGTTGGACGTTAATTAGTTAATGTCAAACATTTTTATTCCTATTTATATATATTAGGTTAGTAAAGGTTGATATTTGATTAATTTAAATCAACTTCACTATTAGTTAAAGTAAAAAAATAAGTGAACAATTTTGAAATCTAAACAAAAATATAATTGAGTTTGGAGCATCTGCGCCCAACTGCGCCAATTTCATGGAATATTTGACAAAAATTCTAAAAAAATTAAAAATTATTTTAAATTTTATGGAGAGAAGATTGAATTATTAAAAATTTTATAACCGGTTTTTTAAAAATCGGTGCTAATTTTTGGTGAATATTGAATTTTTAAAATTTTATTAGTGTTTTTTAATTGGCACTGGTTTTCAAAAAAATTCTAACCGGTTTTCAAAAACAGGTGCTATTTTAGCACTGATTTTCACAAATCCGGTGCTAATTTAAAAAACAGGTTCTAGAGGGGGCATTCTGTAGTAGTGGCCCCATCATTTAGAAAATTAACAAGAATTAAGAGTTAAATCCGCACTTTTTTTTAAAAAATCGAGGGAGTATATCGGAATATGAGCTAATGTAGCCTTCTCCTCCGACTCTCGCTATCTCGCCTTCGCCTCCACCGACAAACCATCCACCTCTAGTCCACCATTGTTAGCTGCTTCATCCGTGACTTCCGAGGCCACGACCAAGGAATCTCCGAATTATACAATTTCATAATTTTTACAGTTATTTTTATCACAGGTAAAATTGACATTTCATTTAAATCGAACCATGATCAAAGTTGACAAAATTTTCGGATAAACTTAGGAACGTAGGTGCACTTTCAAAAAAAATTAAAAATATATTCCACACAAATATTACAACTATGGGTAGAAATGCACATTATTCTTTATTTTTTACTTACGGAGTAGTACACGCTGGAAGGTGGGGAGAGGACTCCTACAGGTTGGCTCTTAGTATGCTACATTCACACAAGAGTCGAAATTATGTTCTACAGGTTGGCTTTTCACCAGACTTTACGGGAAAGAACCGGATGTTTGTGGACTACCTACATCTGGTTGGATCCAATTTTCGTTTCTTTCTTTTGAAAATGTTGGATCCAATTAGGATCATACGAAAATTTAAATTTCATGTAAACTTGAGTCAGGCTTACATTTACAGTACATGGGAATAAAGCGGTAAAGGTTCGTTATTAGTTCTGGTGATAAATTGAAATTTCAGTAAAAAATAGTCTACAATATTATTTCTTTCTATTTTTTCAAAAAATAATTAAACGATTTTATTTTTATAATATACTCTCACTGTGTCGGATGTGCACTTTTATGCATGCTGAAATCAATGCATTTAACATGTTTATTATCATGTTTTATTTGATTGATTGCTAGTTTTAGTTAATTTTACACGACAAAGGTTTTAGACGACCATTATTGGTTTCTTATTTAAATAACGAGTTCTATAGACTTAATTGAATCTAATGGACACTTTGTATTCACGAGAACCTAGATTTTCCTTTGTGAGTTTACCAGTAGGTTGCTCATGAATATGTCGACATCATTTTGTAGAAATCCATCCGCGAAGGTGGTGGAAGATATTTAAATGACATTCGCAAGAATGACAGAACATATTTGAAGGCTATGCGTGAGAATGGTAGTTGACAGAATGCCACAGACCAAAAAGCTTGGTAGTGGATGGAATTTAACCGGAAAAGGCGGAGCAGAGTTTATCAAGGTCAAAAATAGAAGGTGTGGTCAACCGCCACGAACCGGCTGAACCAGTTCACCTAAATCATTCCAGAGCCTAAGTATGGACTCGAACCGCGTTGTTTCATACGGTTGATATCATTTCAACATCAAAATGCAAAGTTCAGCCCACGGGGGTGCAAAGAACGACACAGAGCGCGCCGTTCAAGTTATCAAAAAATGCTTCCAACCAACGGCCCGCGCCAAACAACACATGGCGCATGCCGGTTGATAGAGGTCGTGCGCGCACAAGGCACCACAACCCGTGCTAGATCGGCCAACTCGCGCTAGCACGAGGACACACTAGTTGTGTCATGGCATGGGGTCTGTGTCAACACGAAGCCAACTAGCTGGCACGGCCAATGCTATTTTCTATTGGCCGTGTCAATAGCGGCTGCTAGGGTTTTTTGGCCTATTTTGGGTCTTTTTCAAGGCCCAATTTCTTACTAATATATAACAACATATGTCTACTAGGGTTTAAGTTTAGACTCATTTTAGATCTTAAGAGTAGGGTAGAGAGAGAAACAATCTCTTCCTTCCCCCTAAATTTTTTTCTTTTCTTCTTTTTATTTTTTCCCAGAGGCATTGAATCCAATGAGATATTTGGTATCAATACTTAGGGAGTAGTTAATAACTTGGGGTTTTTATTTGTATTCATGATTTGGTGTTTGTTTTTTAGATACCTTATATCTATCTACTTCTATGTGTTTATGATTATTATGTTGGCATGTTCTTCATGTTCTTATTAAATGCATGATCGTCACACTAAGACTGGCACACATCGTAGTCTAATTTCATGTTGACGCAGTTATTGATATCCCCTGGGAAGGAAACCATAATGTTCTTGGGGTAACGATAATCCGAGACCGTATGGTTTGTGCATGTGGGTCGTCGAGTCAACATTTTGATAGACTAGTCTTCGCTGTAAATTGGCCTGAAGGGTTACATATAAAGATAGCTTTAGTACCAGACTTGGATTAGCGTTACAGAATCCTAAAAATATCGTTTAGTTAATCACTATTTTAATTCATTCTATTCATATGCTCCTAGTTGCTACCTCCCCTTATTATTACGAACTGTTTATTCCTGACAAACAATTAGGGCGACCCCCGATCATGAGTCACTGAGTGGTATTTGGCTAACTCTTAGATACTATTCTTTGTGGATGACACACAATATTACTACTAGCGTGTAGTGGATGGATCCCCAGAACTTCTAATCGCCGGATATCATTTTGTATGTTGCTCGTGAATATATCGACATCATTTTGTAGAAAGCTATCTGCGAGGGTGTTAGGAGATAATTGAAGGTCATTCGCAACGATGGTAGAAGATATTTGAAGGCCATTCGCTAAAATGGTAGTAGACAGAAGGCCATAGACCAAAAAGAGTGGTAGTAGATGGAATTGAGCCGGAAAAGGTGGAGTCTGAGTTCAATAAGGTAAAAAACAAAAGGCATCATCAACCGACACGAACTAGCCGAACCACCCGACCCATGTCACCTAAATTATTACAGAGCCTAAGTATGGACACATACCATGCTATTTCACACGGTTTGTATCATTTCAACATCAAAATGCAAAGTTCAGCCCACGGTGTACGAAGAATGAACGGTGCACACCATTAAAGTTATTTTAAAATGCTTCAAACCGACGAACCGCATCAAACGACACGGGATTCATGATCATAATTTCAAAATGAGGCACCAACTGACCTGGCCCGCGCTTGCACAAGGCAACACAGCCCGTGTTAGACCGGTCAGCCCACGCCAGCACTAGGCTACACAGGTCGTGCCATTGCATGTGGTCCGTGTCACCACGAAGGAAACCGACTAGCACAGCCTGTACCATTTTCTACCGGCCTTGTCAATAGCAGCTGCTAGGATTTTTTTGCCTATTTTAGGTCATTTTCAAGGTCCTATTCCTTACTACTATGTATACCAGCCTATGTTTACTAGGGTTTAAGTTTGGAATCATTTTAGATCTTAAGAGTAGGATAAAGAGAAAAAGAATCTTTTCCTTCTCTCTAAAATATGTTCTTTTCTTCTTTTTATTTTTGTTTTTCCCGAAGGCATTGAATCCAATGATATATTTTGATTAAATTCCTAGGGAGTAGTTAATTAACTTGGGGTATGTATTTGTATTCATGATTTGGTTTTTTTGTGAGATTTCTTATATCTACCTATTTCTATGTGTTTATGATGATTATGTTGGCCTATTCTTTATGTTCTTATTAATTGCATGATCATCACACTAAGATTGGCACACACCGTAGTCTAGTTTCATATTGGCGCACTTATTGATATCCCCCCTGGGAAGGAAACCTAGATGTGCTTGGGGTAACGATATTTCGGGACTGTATGGGCGTGTGCATGTGAGTCAGCAAGTCAACGTTACGATCACCGAGTCTTAGCCAATAAATTGGACCAAAGGGTTAAAGAGAAAGATAACGTTAGTACAAAACTTGGGTTAGTGTTACGCAATCCTTGAGCCGTCAATTAGTTCATCACTAGTTTATTTCATTCTATTCATATGCTCGAAGTTTCTAGTAACACAAACCCCCCTATGTTTCTTATTACGTACTAGTTATTCCCGACACACGATTACGACACCTCTCGATCATGAGTCACTGAGTTGTATTTGGCTAACTCTTAGATACTAGTCCTTTTAGATGACACCCGAAATTGTCACTAGCTATGGCATTGTAGTTAGGAGTGACTACGGGAGTAACATTATAAATTTCATCTTTAACCTTACCCAAGCACCCGATAGGTTAACTCCTTTAATAAGAATGATCACGCGAGGTACATGTCAAATTTTGGTGTCGCTACCGGGGATACAAGATTTCTCTATTTGTAGGATGTGTCATTGTGACCACCCAGCTTAGTCTTTTTCTTAGTTTAATGAATATCATAGAGATGAAGAAGTTGGTTTCCAAGGAATAAGGGATCGAGAATGGTACCCATATCATGATCCTCCCAATCTGAGGTTGAATGGTAACCCGGATTTCTGGAATTGATATGCAGCGGGAAACCAACAATATGAGCTAAATTGGTGGCTTTAACCACTCTATACAATGGCCCAAAACCAATCCCTAGGATAAGTTCCCAAGTCGGAGTATGAAGAAAATTTTCAAGATATGGATAATGTGACCAAGACTAATGATTTTTTTAATCACAAATGCATAGTACATAAGAGATTTAGGAACCCGACCCTCCTAAAGTATTGAGACATTTGAAGGGCATGTTAGAGGCTTGATGGAAAGGGTGAGCCAACTAGAAGCCCAATATTCCAAAAATGACCCATCCTCGGCTAAACATTAAATGTTGGTGAGTGAAGTCACCTTGATGAATAAATATGAGTTCCAAGAAGATGAGGTGTGGATTGTTGAAAAAGAAGTTTAGGAAGAGGTTATTGTAATTAATTCACCATTCTATCTATCTTCACCCTATCTTCACCCCAACCTCCATCTATAGAAGTAACTCTCACATTTTCGGAACCCTTAGAAGAGACCACCTTCTCTAACTCATTTGGTATCTTCATTGTTCAACAAAATTCTGTACCAGTTTTCTATTCACAGATTTTTCCGTTGGTGATCAAGCCCTATTCACAAGATGAGTGCCGCAAGAAGTTTCTTGGCAATGATTTTAATTCATGCTTTCTCGAAAACTTTAGGAAATCCTAACTCTGTAAAGTAACACACATTATGTAAATACTGATGTTATGGATTGTGTGAAATATATTTGTAGTGATTTCTCTATTCCTATCTACAGATTATTGCTTACTTATCATTATCTATATATTTTTGTTAGAGTGTATGATCATGTCTTGTATTTTGTCACATTGTGAATATGTAAATAAAGGATATATACATCCGGGATCCTGAATGAAATAAAATTTTTACTACAAGATCCGAACACAGCTCTGGGTTTGGTAGACTGTCCCCTCTTCATAAGCTATTCAAATCATTGGACCGACATTATGTTTTGAACTCAGAACTGGCTTAGCCGAAATACCTTCCAAATTTGGAACATGAAATGAATTAAATAATTTTGAAGCGTTTATTTATATGAGAGATGACGGAAAGCAATTAAAGACGATGCAGAAACCAATAGTTAAACTCTGACCCAGAGTAGGAATATTACCAAATTCGGAAGCTAGTTCAGAGTTTGGAAAGATCTCCAGGGTCAAGCCACAATACTAATGTTCTGATTATGAACCTAAGGAAGGCTTGCGACATCCTACATTGGTTCTGAATTTGTAACCTTTTAAAGGCGGTTATGTCAGTCTTTTAAAGGTGACCTTTAATGACTTTTTATAAAGGCGGTTCTCGGAGCCGCCTTTGATCGTGGATGATCTAAGGCGGGACCAGAAAACACACTTTTATATTGTCTTCTCTGATTTGATAGAATCGTTTTTAATCTCCAATTCTCACACTAGTTCCCACACTAGTGGTTGTTGGTTGCTCATCAAGCAACAAACATGCAAGGAACAATTTTCCATTTTAAACATTTATTTCATCTCTTATTGTGACACATTGAGTTCAATTTGAGATCCAATTATCGAATGAGACATGGGTAAATTTAATTCATTAACATCATACAATATTCTAAATAAATAAATTCTAACTGAATTATTTTATGGTAGTTTGTATATATGCTTTTCATAAAATGTTTAACGAAATTTGCAACGATTTAATTAGGAAACAAAATAAGATGACTCCTCTCATACTAAATTGACGTAGTCTTATACATAAGGATGAAAGGTTACATAGAGCTTATCAAAATTACTTATATAATTATATTTGAGCTACTGCAGCATCATATATATTATTTAAATATTAAAAGTAAGATCTCTAAAAGTATATTAATATGACATTGCCTTTGGAGGTGATTGGGAGATGCTTGCGATCATTGTGGTGTTGGAAATTTTCTCGTACCCAGTGAGGATGGAGGAAATACTTAATATGACCTCTTCGGTGGCGGAGGTTCTTTTTTTATGTGGTGGGGTACATGGTTTCTTAGGTGGTGGAGGTGATTTCTTATGTTTCGGCAGAGGCGGTGACTTCTTGGATGATGGAGGGGATGTCAGATTACATGATTTTGGGGAAGGTGAGGCGATTTTTAACCCCCGGAGAACATGATTTTGGCGGAGGTGGTGGAGTTAAACATTTGACAGAAGGTGGAGGAGGAGGTGGGGAATTATTTGGTGGTGGAGGAAAGAATACTCATGGAGAAGGTGGTGGCAAGTATGGTACCGAAGGTGGTGGCGGCGGCAGGGAAGGATCGGATGGTGGCATCAGTAATGGTGGCAAGAGTGAAGGATTAATAGGTGATTCAATGGGTGATGGTGGCGACGGAGGTGGTGGTTTGAAAGATGGTACCGGAGGTGGTGGTCGGAACATGGTTGTTGGTGATATAATAGTTCCCGATAGAGAGGGTGGTGGATATTAATATATAGTGGTGAAGGAGTTGACGAAGGTAATGGAGGGGGCGTTTTGTTTGGAGGTGGTGAAAAGATTGGAACTGGTGGAGGCGGTCTGTTTGATGGCGGTGGAGTTAATAGAGGCGGTGGTGTAAAGAGTGGAGTAGGTGGGGGTGGTCTTCTCACTACCACAGAAACCCCCCCCCCCCTTTAGCACAGGTGCCCAAAATAAATTAGAACCGATTTTAAAAAAATCGGTGCTTAAGTGAAAAACTGGTGCTAAATTTGGCACCAATTTTTTAAAACCGGTTCTAGAGTTTTAAAAAATCAGTGTCCTCAAAATTTTTTAGCACCGGTCTTTTTGAAAACCGGTGTATTTTTTGGCACCGGTTTTTTATGTTAAAAAACCGGTGCAATTTTTTTAAAAAAATTCAATCTTCCCGCAAAAAAATTGACAAAATTTTCCTGTGTTAAAAAAACCGCTGCCAACATTTTCAAAATTCAATTTTCCTGCCAAAAAATTTAAAAACAATTGCCAGAATTTAGCATCGGTTTTCAAAAAATCGGTGCCCAAGTTAAAAAAACCGGTGCCTATGTTTTTAAAATTCAATCTTCCCGCCAAAAAGTTCAAAAAATTCACCAAATATTTAAAATTTTGGCATAAAATTTCATGAGATGTGCCCTGATGCCCGTAGTAGCGCGCAACCGTTCTAAGCTAAATTATATATTTGCCAAAAAAGTAAAAACTTTACTCGTAACTTCAAATTGAAATTCGCTCGAACGTGGTGCTTCTTTATACACCCCCATTTTATTTTCCAAATCCGTAACGGAATATTTACCATCGATCGGGAACAAGAACATATCCGTAATCCTTTCTGATTTCTCTTCCTTAATTCTATGTAACCAACTATAAGTTCTCTCTAACATCTACTAGCGCTTTCCCACATTTCACCCAAAAATTATATTATTAAATATTTTTATATTTAGTTAAGAATAACAAAAATCATGTATTTTGGAGCAATGGATAATGCGGATACACAATTTTGGGCCACGGTGTAATTTTCCAAAAATGTGTAAAAGTAATCACTGTTGACTTTCGAGGCCCTTTCATTCACCCATACATGCCCAAATCGTAAATTCGCAATCATATATTATTCAATTAAATTCCGGCGTCGCCAATTTTGTGATTCGGCAATTCCAAATTTCTTGGAGGGACCTAAGTGCAAAAAATAAAAACTTTACTCGTAACTCCAAATTTAAATCCGCTTGAACGTGGTGCTTCTCTATACACCCCCATTTTATTTTCCAAATACGTAACGGAATATTTACCATCGATCGGGCACAAGAACATATCCGTAATCCTTTCCGATTCCTTGTCCTTATTTCTATGTAACCAACTCTAAGTTTCTCTCGAACATCTACTAGCGCTTTCTCACAATTCACCAAAAAAAATAAATTTTTTAATTTTTTTATATTTAGGAAAGAATAAAAAAAATCGTGTATTTTGGATCAATGGATAATGCGGATATACAATTTTGGGCCACGGTGTAATTTAGCAAAAATGTGTAAAAGTAATCACTGTTGACTTTCGAGGCTCTTTCATTCACCCATACATGCCCAAATCGTAAATTCGTAATCATATATTATTTAATTAAATTTCGGCGTCGCCAATTTCGTGGTTCGGCAATTCCAAATTTCTTGGAGGGACCTAAGTGCAAAAAGTAAAAACTTTACTCGTAACCCGAATTGAAATCCGCTCGAACGTGGTGCTTCTCTATACACCCCCATTTTATTTTTCAAATACGGAACGAGATGTTTACCATCGATCGGGCACAAGAACAAATCCGTAATCCGTTCCGATTCCTCGTCCTTACTTCTATGTAACCAACTCTAAGTTACTCTAGAATATCAACTAGCACTTTCCCACAACTCACAAAAAAAATAAATTATTTAATTTTTTTATATTTAGGTAAGAATAACAAAAATCATGTATTTTGGATCAATGGATGATGGGGAAAAACAATTTTTGGGCCCACATTGTAAATTTTAAAATTTGTGTAAAATTAATCACTGTTGACTTTCGAAGCCCTTCCATTAACCCATACATGCCCAAATCGCAAATTCGCAATCATATATTATTCAATTGAATTTTGGTGTAACCAATTTCGTGATTTGGCAATTCAGAATTTCTTGGAGGGACCTAAGTGCAAAAATTTTAAAAAAAATTACTCATAACTCTGAATTGAAATCCGCTCGAACGTGGTGCTTTTCTATACACCCCCATTTTATTTCCGAAATCCGTAACGGAATATTTATCATTGATCGGGCACAAGAACATATCCATAATCCTTTCCGATTTCTCTTCCTTAGTTCAGAATTCACCAAAAAAACATATTATTTAATATTTTTATAGTAGATAAGAATAAAAAAAATCATATATTTTGGAGCAATGGATAATGGGGAAACACAATTTTGGGCCACGGTGTAATTTTCCAAAATTGTGTACAAGTAATC
>JAULKM010148541.1:0-17493 GCA_032355605.1 Rubia tinctorum | reverse complement strand
CCCCCCCCGTAACATTGAAGACAAGCGGCTCAGAACTATCTAACAGCTCGAAGTAGAGCGTGTCCCTTACCCTGAGTTCCTCTGCATTAAGAAACTTGCTAAAACCCTTCAGGTTCAGGGTCTTGAGCCTCCTGTTTCCCGAGTAGTGCATGTGATACTCCCTTCCGTTGCTCCTCAAGATAACTGGCATCTTGACCGACGGTAGGAGTTCCACAATCTGTCTTGGGACGTAGTAAATTGTAAACATAAAACAACATTTAGTATATATGAAAGTAATCTAGAGAAAAAAAGTAATTTTAAATAAAATACATTCGTAACAGGGAGCACTTACCAAAATAGAAATTGAACCAAAGTTCACCCGGGTCAAAGTTTTGACAAAGTGTGGAATAATATCACTAAATGTAGTTAGCGGACGGTCCTCATCAGAATCACTACAAATCTGCATTGGTCAATGAAATTATTAAAAACTAAATTAGAATATAAGTAATCAAATAAAATGAATTTAAATCAAAACAAAAAATCGCTCACCTCAATTGGAGAACGGCTACTCGAACCAGTATTGTTAGCCATGATTCCTGAAATTCATATTTTCACGGATGATAAATATTATAATAGATAGAAAATGGTTCAATTAATATTTTTATTCGGCCAGACATCACACATACACGTTGGTCCAAAATATGGCTTGGCCGACATGTATAAGTGACGTTGCTAACATGTCGGTACACAATAATGGCATGGTTGACATGTCTAAGCAATGTTGCTTACCCATAGGTATAACCGATTGGTTAACCGAGAAGAGTATGACGTCTCATACAATAGTAACAGTAGAAAAATAAAATGAGCAACGTCACATAACGATCGCTCCAAACGAAGGAGGATCGAAGAACCAGCGACGTCACATTCAAACCTAGTAGATACATTAACAATAACTGAAAATTAGAGAAAAGGAAGATCCTAAACCAAAAAAGGGGCCACATTAACGGGGAGAACATAATCCACAGGAACTTGAAAACAGAAAATAAAGAACACCCTAGAACCCTAATCCATAGGAACTTAAAAAAAGAATACCAAGAACACATTCACACACCATATACATAGTAATTTTAAGGAAAAATTCAAAAATGAAAGTAATCAATCTAGAAACCATACCTTTGAGAAGATGGGCAGGGGGACTGTTGAAATTCGAGGGAAAGTTGAATGTTTGAAGTGATTTATGAGGTGGGATCCATATACATAGTCGTTATGAACCGTTGTGAATTCTGCCTCGACATGTGCAACATTGCATATCAATCAATGTTGGTGACATTTGACCTACATATGGCCGATGTCGGTTAGCCTAAAAGTGGGTCTCACCATTTCAGTTCACTAGCATAGCAAATGGGCTCGCATTTGACCAAAACGAACATAATTGACCTTAATAACGGTTACTAGTATATTAGATACTACTAATTGAAATTTATAAATATCCATGAACTTCAATGTCCGGTTCGATCAAAATTGATTTTAGTACAACCGGTGAACTTTTTAGTTTTTACACTTTGGTCCCTCCAAGAAGGTGGGAGAGGACAAAATGCAAAATTGTTGATACCCAATTAACTAAATCACCTTGTCACAATCATGTTGTTCCGATTTAGGCATCAAGGAAACGGGGTATATCTGTCCCCTTTTTTATTAGTATTCCATTAATACCTTTACGATGAGCGTTATTGGAATGATAAATTCCACCATATAGAATCACACGAAATTACACATTCTTGTTTTTTTATGAATTAAAATGATAATGAAATTTTGTCCGTCAATATTTTTTAAAGTGCTAGTAATTGTTCTAGAGTAAATTGTAGATGATTACTGATAAGTATGCATGGGTTAATCGGAAGATCTTGTGGAAGTGTCTGTGGGATCATGTCAGTTTCTTTATCACTTTCGAGGATTATAAGTTTGACTAGGAATGACAAAGGTCCCATCCTAGAAAATTGGAATCGATAATGGGACTTCCAATGTTCTTTTCAATTTTTGCACTTAGGTCCCTCCACTAGTGGAAATTAGGCCTATTAAAGGCAATTCCTTTGGACCAAAAAAGTCACTTTTGGTGTTTCTTCTTTGGTAGTGCCTTTGATCCTCTGTGATCAAAGGCGGTTCCGGAAACTGCCTTTGAATGAATATGATCAAAAGTGATTATGAACCGCATTTGATCTTTTTCTGGAATCACCTTTAATTATTTCCAAAATCGGAACTTTTACTCTAACAGTCGGACTTTAGGAGCAGTTTCGAGTGTGGAACTGATTATCCGACTATTGTATAACATTTATGGTTCCGATGAAGGAACTGATTTTTGAGTTCCAAGTGTGGAACTATGGGTCATACATCAGCACCTGAAATGCTGGTACAAATTCGAAACGACGTCAGGCCTTCAGATATTATTCCTCCATTGGGGATGAATTCTGGAATTGCACTGGTATATTGATGAAGGAGATGCAATTTCTGGCGAAACAGTTCTGAGTCCGGAACTATTTCTGCTCTTCATGTCCCAATGGAGGAACATGAAATTGTGTCTATTTAGATATGGACATATTCTAGTTCCTCCTTTGGAACTACGATAGGACAAGATGGTAAATATTGTCAATTTCATTATAAACCGACTTTTCAAAAGCCTCTTCAAATAGATACATATTGTGCAAGATACAAGATATGATGAGACTAGATATCAAAAATCTTCAGACTACGCTAACAAAGAAAAAAAATCTATAGATAGAAATAGAAGCCATAAAAAATCAATTCCGCACAACAATGTCATCAAATACTAGTCTCTCATAACACCACATTGGGATCCCCAATTGAAGATGAGCGGGAGTACACGTGATACCTAGCCAAACAATTTCTAGCGTTGTTGATGTCATCTTGTGAATAAGGCTTGAGAACTTTTGGAAAAATCTGTGAAACAACCAAAGTTACCAAATAAGAATTGGGACGGAAGGCTACATTACTTAAAACATTCTCGAAATATTTATGTTAAAGACTCACTTTTTCGATCTCTTGGTAATCCTCACGCACACGTGTGACACGGTCCGTTGCTTATGACATTAGGTAATAGCCGCATTCCAATGTATTTGCTTGTTTCTTGTACTAATAAATAAAATTTAAATCTGTAACATATAATTACAATAACTGATGATTGAATAGAATTTTGCAACATGAAAAGATAATTACACATTGATTTGTAATATGTCCAATCACCCTTATTCCTCTGACATTCGATGGAGTCACCCAATATTTTAACAAATGCATCAGACGGTTGGTAGTGAAGAGGATCCATCCAGTAAACACGCTTATTTTTGGGGACAATAAATATTAATCTCCAATGGTTCCTACATCATTGGAGAAAAATATAAAAAATAATTTATTCATTCCAATGATGTGATGATTTCTCGCTTCTGACTGAATACACATTCATTCACTGAGAATAAGTAAGTCGAGTTCCTTTGGTGTTTGAAAATGAAATCATATAAGACCCTCACGGAATACGGTGACTCTTTAGTAACCTGTGCCCGGGTGATAGGGGGTTTCATAGTCTTTTCTGCCTCAACGATTGGCTTAGATGTTGTCATTGGTTTCTCCTTCAAATGATTATCTTTGATCGGGTCTGCATAAATAAGGCAACGAGGACATAGAAGGAAACTATCCTGTGCGGATCCCACTCACTTGTAGTCGCTTTCTGCTATTGGTAATATGGCTTGGAAGACCTTTGAGTTTTCCATTGAAACTCTACAAATGCCATCACCAATTGGAATAGAATGATGATACCGCATCGACTCGTTTAGAATTCTATCGGCAACGTGTTGTGGCCTACCCTTGTCACCTCGATCAATGTATAGCTCACACGAATGCGATGTCTACATTGTGAGGGAGAACATACATATTTTAAAATAAATTTGTAATATAATACATATGAATGAAATATTTACCTTGTTTTGGGATGACACAATGGCATTGACAATTTTATTTTCTTCATGTTGTGTGGGATCAAAAATGGGTTGTTGGTTCATCTCCAGTTCTCCCGGCGAGTGTCGTGATCCTCTAGACGGTGGCGTATTACTAGGTGTCAATTCATCCAAGGTCTTGAGTAAAGGGAGCCCCAGGTGCTCAACCAACTTACGAATAAATAATTCTTGTTGCTCTATCCGCTTGTCTCTAATGAGGGCTTCCTTTTGCAACACATAGACTCTCGATTGTTTAGCCCAATCATAGGATTGTACTATCCCAAATGCCTCTTTTTGGGACAAAAATGATCCGACTCCTCTAGCATGACCGGGATGGTCAGGTTTATTTGTATCCTCACGAAGGATATTGTGCTTACTTGATGAAATGAATCCCTCCAATTGGTCTTGCTTTAACTTTGCCTGCACATGAAATACGGTGGCATGAATAGTGAGTAAATGAAATATTACACCCATCAAATGAGAATGAATAAATGAAGTCTTACCACTCGTTCCGTACGATCGGAGGTTTATTGTACCCACCTTTTTTTGTCGGCTCTTCAAGAATAGATCACACCTATCTATATCTTGCGCATCGATCGGAGTGACCGACGGTCTCGCCTCTTCCTCGCTCATCCCCCCAATGACAGTTTGAACATCCCTTTCGGAATGCTCTTTCACTAATTTGTGGGCCGCTAATCCATGTCCATCACGGCTCTTCCGACGAGGTGTTTTGTTTTTCAATGCATTTATTTTTCTGCCCTGGTACCCTAAGTTTTAGAGTGTCACAACCAAAGTAATATCTAAAGACAAATATAAAATAATATGAATCACTTACATTTTCCTCATTATCCAGTGTTCTCCTCTTATGAATTTCCTAACTATTCAGTTGCATATGCATATAGGTCAACCATGGATGAGCACCCTTTGTGCAAGAGAATATGTATTCTCTAGACAAAGTGTACTTGTGTTATCTCCAACTCTTTGACATCATGACCATCACTTTCTTCTTCAAATCATCCAAATCCGGACAATCAATCTCAAATGTCCTCTACAAAAATTATACAAAATTAAGATCAAATACATGTACCTCAATTTATATGAACCCTAGAAGTAAGGATAAAAGTAGATGCATAACCAAAGTAAGAAATGCTAGAGGGTGCCTTGAATTCCATCCAAAAGACGTCTTTGTATTCTTTAGGGACCTCGTGCCAGCTATTGTACTTGCTGTCTACCTTGTCCTACCCACTTTGCCTACCCAACTCAACCACTTAGCACGCTCTTCGGAAAAACATTTTCCCCATTGGTCGAATGTTAACAGTGTGACTCTTTCCTTGCAATTCTATGTTCTAATGCTCTACAGTGTGTCCTAGTTATGCCGACCCCGCCGACTCCTCTTCTTCATCATCTTCCTCGTCGGTTGTATTGGGGAGTCCCTCGAGCAAACCCGTTCATTCTTCTCGAGCTCTTTTCCTTGACATTATAGTGCCTATGGAAAATCAATGTATTCCACTTAGAAATCACTATAATACAATAGAAGACATTACATAATAGAAATCTATAAGAGGATCATAATAACATACACCATCTACATATATCTTAGGAATAGCACTAATCATATCAAAAAAACAACACCAACACTTTTATTTTTACCTTTCCAACAATAGATGGGGATTATGTTTTGAATTGATCTAGGTAGACCATGTGCTTCACCTTTTGAAAACCCTAACCAAAATCATGGCTCCTTGATGTTGATTCTTCAGAGAATATGTCATAGAGATGAAGAAAACTAGGGGTTTAGGACATTTTGCAATGTAAGTGAGAATCTATGAGAGATTTGTGAAGAATTTTGAAGATGAAGGTGTTGGGAGGGTTTTTGGAGGAAAAAACATGAGGGAACTCACGCTAAAAAAAGAGGGTATCAATTACTCATTTGAAAACCGCCTTTATTACCCTGTTTTTTTAAAGCCATGAAATGTGTTCCTCACTTGGAACAGTTATCAGAGAAAGTGTTTCAAATGCGTAACTGAATCTTTCCTTTGTGAAATACGACATACTTTGTTCCGAGCTCATAAATCATTCTCCTATATATAATTGGGATTGGATTTCATAAACATTTCAAAACCCTAAATCCCTAAACTCCAGGTTTCCCCATATTTGCGAACTTGTAACCCTATACATTCTTCTCATAACCAACAAGCCAATGATTCCTAGATATCGCGGTGGTAAATCAGGTGGTGGACATGGGAATGCGTCAACAAGTAATCAACAACCAACCCAGGAGCAACCCGAACTAGTAGAAAGATTCTTCAATCCGGGTGCCGAGCAAAGGTATGTGGAATTCAATTGCTGAAAATGTACTAACCCAAAAGTAATTCGTGCATCCGATGTCATGCCACTAGGTATAAAGCATTGGATTACTGAATTTGAGGCATCGGGTTTTAACAAATTACTCCTTTTAGATGAACCCGTCTATTAAGATGATGTCCTACAATTTTATGCTAATTTGGGAGAGTGTAGTAGTAATAAGGACCAAACAATCGTAAATGGTGTGACAATACACGTTACAAAGTATTCAATAAATGATGCCCTGGGTTACGAGTACACTGACCCTACTAAATTGAAGTCTGTCGATGATGAGAGAGGGGGAGCTATAGAAATTTTCCATCAACATAATTGGCCTGGGATTACAGAGGTATCCCCATTGTGCCTAGTGGCTATGGCTAAAAAATATTTCAATAGGTCAGGATTGGCACCTAGGCAAGAAGAGAGCTATGATGTGGGGGTGTTGTCTGCTGAGGATAGGTTGGTTTATGAGTGGATTTGTCAAAATGTACTTCCATCGGGGGCAATGCATGTGAGCCCACAATAGGAAACCTCATGTTATTCTAATACGTGACGGAGGGTGTGAAGCTTAACCCGGGCTATATGATTTTAATGTATATGTTGTTGGCACTAGTTGCGAAGAAAGATCTTTCGTATGTTGGGTTGATCACGGAGTTGATCAAGAAGTGGAAGATTGTCCATATTGATAAACCGTTGCGGTAAGAGTACTATGAAGGGCCTAGTTCTACCACAAGCCTTTCCGCTTAAATGAAGAGGGTGTATATATGCAGCGCACAATTCCTGGGTTGTCCTCTAGGGCAGCAAAGAGAGGGAGGGAAGCTGTGACGGGGATGGTAGAGGCATCTTCATCTCGTGAGTATTGAAAGTTTTTCAATTAAATATATTCCCTTTTTAAACTTCCCTTCATATGTTTTTGACACCTGTTTGTTGTATGTTTCATGTAGCCAAAGTTTGTGGATGAGTGTCTTCAAAAGTTACATGTCATGTCTTCGAAGTGAAGTCAGTGCTGCTAATGCAAAGCTAGCCGCAGCCGAGGCTAGACATGAAAAATTCATCGAATCGACCACACTCCATAATTTTCTTAGTGACGATAAAGGTATGCCCAACTTCAAGCTCGACTATTCGGAGGATGATGAGGCAGATACTGATCACGCTGCAGATGGAGATGCTGACCTTGAGAAGACCGACTCCGAGATTGATGAAATGTTTGGTTGATTGGTCATGGATTTTTAATTTTTTTGTAATGTAATAGTTAAGGATTTGAACATATTTTCTAATGATATTTGTCTTTAATTTATTGAATGACCATGAGCACAGTGTTCTATTTCGTTTTAGATCTTGTCCATAAAAAAGTATTCAAGTCTCCCCTAATCTATTTTCATACATATGCTAGAAGAACTAAAGGCAGTATTTGATGAAATTACCATACTTCACGATGAGGTTCCAATAGTGGAAGTCTATATTTTCTATACAAATTTCTTCTCAGAAGATGTTCAGAACTAAAAACCTAGTGTGCATAAGTTAAACTATAGGTACAAATGTAAGCTGTTACGATCTCAGAACTTAAGTTCCAATCTCTTTTGCATTTTCAGGATCCAAACTGATCATCTTCTAATCTCTTTATTTCTAATTCCCCCCCAAATATTAGTTACGAGATCGGAAGAGGATATGAGGCACTTTATGGAAGCACGAAAGAGTATGTGAGGATATGAGGCACTTTGTGAGGCACATTTTCAAGGCCAAAACTGATTATCTTCAACTCTCTATGTATTTAAGTTATTTTTTCATATATTAGTTACGAATTTGGAAGAGCATCTGAGGCCTTTTATAAAAGAACAAAAGAAGCTTTGACAATATCGGAACCTAAGTTCCGAGCTCTTTTGCACTTTCAGGAACCTGTCATACCATTTGCAGTTCTTTATGATTTATAATACTCCCTTTGTCCTTATTGAAGCTGCAGAGAGAGAAAATGGAAAAAATTAATTTAAGCTGTTGAAAATGTTAAAATTACCACTCCGCAACTCCATTTTCCACCATCGTCATCCCACCTTTGAAATCCTTCGTCGATCAAATCCTCTGCAGCCCCACTTTCCACCAACGCATCATGAGCTTCCATCGTCGAGCTTCTTCCGCCGCAACAATGTCTCCGTGGATCCGCTTCTCGTCGGGCCTTTTGTTCTTGACCGACTAGGAGATGAATCCTTGACCATTCCATCTTTTAGATTTTAAAAAAATGGTGGCAATGAATCGACCAGGGTTTTATCAATGGAGGGAATGAATCGACGGAGGGTTTCATATTAAAAAAATGAATAAAAAAGGGTTTCATCGACGGAGGGAATGAATTGACAAAGGGTTTCATATTTGAAAAAAATTGAATCGATGAGAGTTTCATCGAAGGAGGGAATGAATCGACAGTGGGTTTCCGATTTGAAAAAATGGTGAAAATGAATCGAGGAGAGTTTTGTCGACGAGGGTTTCATCATCGACATTTAAATGAATCGCGGAGCAGTATAATTTTCATCGCCTGAGGGATGGATTTCATCGAGATGGGTGTGTCATGTGGGTAAGATCACCGACAATGGAGATAGGTGTTGTAGTCGGAGACGGGTGTGCTATAAAATGCCAGTCTACAGGTGTACGGAATGAGATCAAGGTGGATGAACTAATTAATTTAATTTCATAATTTAATGACAATTTAACTTATTTTTAAAAACTAAGGGTAAATAGGTATTTTTATTAGTTATATTTTCCTAAAATTGAAAGTCTGCAGCTTTGTATGAGACATACTTAAATGGAAAGTGTGCACTTTGAAATGGGATAGAGGGAGTAAATATTTTGTAAATATCAACGAAATTGGAATAGGATCTGAGGCCCATTAAGAAAGCACAAAAATATCTGTTCCGAGTTTGAAACTTGTGTTTCGACCTCTTTTTCTCTTTTAGGAACCAATCTGCCAATGAATGATTTTTTTGATAAAATCCAATAAAGGTCATGAAAGGGTTCCGTTTTAGGAACTAAAAATTGGTCCTATGATAAATTACCCCGACTTTTTTCCGATCTAAAAACCCATCGTCCTATATAATAGAATCCCAAATTGGGGTTCATTCTAAGAACCTTAAGCAATTTTGAATAGTGGAACTTCAATCCCCCCTCAAATTCAAACTGTAAGACACGTGGGAAATTTATCCTCGCATCATGTCTTCTTCAAATCCAAATGCACAGGTTACTGGCCGTCATTCCAAATCCACGAGAGGAAGCCAACCGAGGAATCCTGGCTACGATGTAGAGATTAACTTTGGAGAGATTAATCCGAGGAGATTATTTACATCGAAGAGATTAATCAAGTTAATCAAGATCTGCCTCATGGCAACTTGATTAATCGTAGAGATTAGCTACATCGAAGAGATTAATCAAGAATCTGCCTTATGGCAACTTGATTATGTTGATCTTGCGCGATGTGAATGGGTTGGCTTTTCATGGGGAGGAGAAGGCTTGAAAGTACTTTGACAAGCAATACTTTATGAACAAAAAGTGGATACTGTATGAGAACAAGTGGTGTCACCGAACGATAGATGCGGCCGAACCTCACAAGAGAGCAAGGGTTGAAAAAGGTACATTTATTTTTTTTCAAAATATATGTACGTTAAAGAATTATATTGTAATAGTTGTTATTTGAAAAATGATTTTGCAGAGGAGTCTAACCCTAGATTTATGAAGACCATAAATAATTGCCTCAGATGTGTTCGCGACCAAGTATGCCAACTTAGGGGGCGTTTATGGAAGCATGAGAAGAAACAACGTGCTTATGAGCGAACCTTCAATGAGTCAAAGACGCCACGACTCAAATGATGCTCATCTGTGTGACATGTTGTAGGCCTTCCGTAGAATATGTTAGGAACCATGTTTCTTTTGGTTGTAACTGTACTAGACTACATAAAATATTATGTCCTTATCTTCAATTCACTGTACTGGATGAATTTAATTAGTGCAAAATTATTTTGTGTTCATCTTAATTTTTTTTCATAGTGAGCGTACGGATTTTTAATAGCAAAAAAGTTGGTATGGCATATTATAGTTGGGTAATTAGACAACTAGGGAAGCAAGGAATGATGACCAATTTTCCAGAATCAGTTACAAACTCGAAACAATGATCAGAGGAAGTTACGAATGCATAACATTTCTCGTTCTTTAAACAAACCTAATCTATAAAGGTTCCTAAGTCGGAACAATATTTGTATCCCAATTCTGAGTCTGGAACTTATCACATTAGAAGTCACTTTTGAACACAATTAAAGGTGGTTATTCAGGGAACCACCTTTGATTCATATTAATAGAAGGCGGTTTGTTCAAAACCACCTTCCAAATACATGGAACCGCCTTTGATTTTTTAGGTGCCTAGAAACAACATGTTTCGAACTTGAAAACTATATTAGAAGGCGATTCCTAAAAATATTTAGCGAACTGCTTTTGAACTCCGCCTCTAAAAGACCATTCTCCACTAGTGCTCCAACAAAGTGGGAGAAGTCAAAATGAAAAGTTTTAGATAGCCTTATCTAATTCACCAAGTCACGACCACGATGTTCCGATTTGGTCATGCACGGGTCTATGGAACGGACCCAAAATCTTCGCAGACAATATATGACGAAACTTTGCAAAAATTATACTATGACCTAAAATTCCTTGCATGTTCACTATGCTTCAGAGCTCTGCACCAGAATATAAGGACAAATGTTTGATATGGAGATTATATGTACTGTCAAAGAAGGACGCAAATCGGGACAATCCTCTATAAGTTTTGTTAGTATTCCATTAATACCCTTACGATAAGCATGATGAGAACGGTAATATCCACCACATAGAATCACATGAAATTTCATATTCTTGGTATTTTATGAAATAAAAAGATAGTAAATTTTTGTCCATCAAATTTTAAAAAATTGCTAGTATATGGTCTAGAGTAAATTGTAGATGATTACTTAAAAGTATACAAGGGTTATTAGGAAGAACTTGTGAAAGTCTATGTGGAATAAGATCAGTATCTTTATCACCCCCGGTTAGTATAAGTTCGACTATGGATGACAATTTCTTTTCGGAACGATCATAATCTAGTTTGGGACAACCATTGAACTTTTTAATTTCCGCACTTAGGCCCCTCCAAGAAAGTGGGAGAAGTCAAAATGAAAAATTGGAGATACAAATTTTTATTCACATTTTTAGGACAATGTTGTTTAGATTTGGGCATAAACGGGTCGTTGGAAGGGGCCGCAATCTTAACAGGGAGTATTTTACATACTTTTCAAAAATTAGATTGTGGCCCTTATAAATGACATCCCAAATATATTGCATATAACGAACCTCCAACTGACACCCTACTGACGTCGGTCGACCTAAATTTTCAAGCGGGAACCAAAATTTTGAACCAAAAATTTTCTTTCATCCCTTTTTCATGTCCATAATATTCAGCACCAACACCCATTTCCCATCTCCAACACACTTTCTCCAAACCCAACTCCACATCATCCTTTCCATTCACACCATTACAACCCCTAAAGAGCTCAATCAAATTTATTTTCTCAACCATCAACAAGTATCTGAGGATGGAGAATCTCGAGGATAAAATTAATTGAGGTAGTTTTCCATCCATTCCATATTCATTTAGCAATTTTATTAACATACCTTCTATACGTTTTTTTCTTCTAATTGATCAATGATTGGATATTTTGATGAAGTATGATGATTATGTTACATGTTATATAGTGCATGTTGTTTGTGTTTCCAAGATAATGCCATTTTTGTAAGGAGTGAGAAAAAAGGCTTAGATTAGAGTTGATTTTGGACAATAATCACATCTTCGCATGAACACATGTTTAATGTGCGGCGTTGGTCACAGTTAATCATCCCATACGATATAAGTACGAACGTTGATCGATGTCGCATTGGCTAGGAAATGATTGAAATATCTATGAATGTTTGATGTTGCCCATCGGTCAGACTCCGTGATTTAGGTGTCTCCTTCATGCGACATCGCTTCAAAGCAGACTGGGTAATTTTTCCATGTTGAGATTAATTTCGTCTGTATATGACTATATTATGTGTACATCATTTAAGGAATGCCCAATTCTAACATAATTATTTTTCGCATGTATTAGTTGTAATAGAACAAAGAGAGTTATGGATGGACTTTCAGCATGTAGACAGACAGACTTATCATGTCCCTAGTCCCCCCTGATAGTGCTATTGTCGTACAACATAGACAAGGGAGGTTCAACACAATTAATGTTTCAATTTGATATCAAGCTTATATATTTTAATATATTCTAACATGTATTGGTAATATATGTTCAAGTTATGTGGGTTTTTTAATATGTCATTGATTTCCACATTAATTGAACAATAATTGATTATTGTATGATGTTAAACAATTTCATGAGTTTTGGAATGTTAAATAACATGTAAGGGCTATCGACGAAGGTTTGTTTGTGTCATCAAATATTAAATATTATAATATTTTATGAGAACTGATGTCTCCACAATTTATCTAGAATGTCTAACATATCGGTGAAGAGACAACACCTTACCGATGTTGCATAAACCGGTGACAAGTTTTTTTTGCGGCGTCGGCCACTCAAAATGACATCGTCTACATTATCATTCCACATCAACAGCCACACGACGTGGGTGCCTAAGAGCATGCGATGTCGCATACTAGCATCTGCGATGTCACTTTTATTTACCTGCAATGTCGGCCTGCACGATGTTGCAACTAACCTCTTCTATCGTCTTCCATCTTGCTATGAGTGGCGTTGGTTCTTATGCATGCCGATGTTGACCTAGACGAAGTTTCAGCTATGGTCGACTATCGCTGACCTTCTTGCTTGGATTGATGTCAGTCACAAAACCTGCCAAAATCGGCCCAACACTGAGGTAAAAGTCGGTTGAAAAATGTACTTTTTACCTCGGTTGAAAAATGTACTTTTTACGTCGACAGTATTTACCTTGGTTTTTTGGGGACTAAAAATCAAGGTAGAAAGTTATGTAGAACCAAGGTAAAGGTTCTGTTTCTTGTAGTCATTACTATTTTCTATTAGCACAACGGTAAAGGAGTTGCTGGTAATGTGGGTATTATATCATACTATTATTGGAAGAACTAGTGCTAAAGAGAACTTCAAACAATAAACTTGACGTAAGTAGCATACTTTAAATTACATACTAAATAAAACCACCATTCTGCTTTCAAATTCAGTACCTCTGCCTAACATTTAAGCAATTCGCAGTTTTTCCAGAGGGGTGCAGGGCACACATTGCCTATGAACTTCTAGAAGTCGCCAAGAAATGCTGCGAGACATGGGTCAAGGTCTACTAAAAATATGCTTAACCAATATTGACAATGAGGAAAATTTACTTGGTTAGGATTTGGAATTTGAATGAGTGGTGGGAGGATTTGATTAACAATGATGTTTCATAATCTCTTTATTTTCAATTGTGGATTCATATCTTTTTTTAATAGCAAATGTACTATTTCATAAGCTCTGTGAGATTTATTGAATTCGTTTCCCCCGGATTTGATTCGGGATGGGCCACAAATATTCAAAATATTTATTTTAAATTTCTTTTATAACTAGCACCATCAATAACACAATATTCATTACCGGTGCTAGATTAAAATGGAACAAAAAAAAACATACCGGTGCTGCGAATGGTATTGCCAGTTCTAATACAACAGTTGATTCCGTACTAACATAGTCACCTATTTAAATTATGTGCCAGTGCTAACTTATGTGAGCACCGGTATGTATTTTAACATACCGGTGCCCAAATTCTATCACTGGCTTAATACCCCAATGGATTTTTGTACACCGGTACAAAGCAAACATTATCGGTGTTGTTAATTATGCACCGGCGGTTAAATAAATAGCACTGGTACATAGAAGTACCAGTGCTCATATTATTTAGCACTGGTATGCCTTATTGGTGCTTGAAACAATATTCTATAGCACCGGGACTTAGGTACCGGTAATCTAAGGGGCCGAATTGTCGGTGCTTTGGTAGTTAATTATCGGTGCCTATGGGGGTATTTTCGAGTAGTGATTATCAGAAAATGGAGAAGCAATGTACTTTCTACGTAAGTGTTGATGAACACACTAGTTTCATCAAGTTGCCTCTTGCCTCTAGCCTCTTGCTGCCTTTGTCCAGATGGAGTCTCGCTCTTCAAATATCAAAGTCATCAGGGAAACTGAATTAGGAATTAAGAAAATGAATGGAGAGAAAGAAGAAAAGAAATGAAATGGATAAGAAGAAGATAAGTGAATGGAGAAGAAGCGATCGACTAAGTAGGAGTATAGGCTAATCAAGGACACAACTGTCTAAATTGGTTTAGACTCTGGCTCAAGTGAACCGCCGTCTTAACACGATTTATCCGTCGTGTATGATTTAGTTTACCAAAGTTCTCTTTTTATAGAGTTTCATACATTAGAACCTCCATTTTAGGTTTTTGAAATTTTACTCAAAACTGGTTTCTAATGTCGTCTTTGCTCAATTTCTAACTTATTAATAACCATTTTCAACAACTTATATTACTCAGATCTTAAGGTTAACCTACGATCTCTTCAAAACCCACCCTCCTCTAAGCCGATCTCTTCAAACCCCACCTTGACCGGTGGTGATCAACACCCGCGATGGCTTTGGAAGGAACCCTAAATGCGACAAATCTATCAACATGGATACTTGACGTGATTTTGGGGCAAAGGCGAAAGTTGTTGTCCCTAACTTTTAAAATAACTCAGTTTTCATATAATCACTGTTTTACCAAACACACCATTTATCAAATAATAAAACTCCTTAATTTATAAGTAAAGCAGCTCATAATTTAAACCTATCATAGTTTCTACTTTCAAGTTGGAACCAACTTTCCATATTCATATACCATGAAATACTTCGTATATATTTACAAAACAGCTAGGAGGGGGTCTTAAAACTGTAAAATGAGTACTTAATTATAACTCAGCTAGTTCATTCACAAAATCATCAGCTGATCAATTCTTGAATATATATATATAGATAAACACACACAGAAGAGAAAATGCCCTTGTAGTGATTAAAGAGGCAAAAATGCAGAATTTTAATTAATTTGACGCTATATATGATAATTTAGGCATGAGCTTTTGCCGTGAGCAAAAGGGTGCGATCAGGATTAGAGTGATGCGATGGCATGTGAACTCGAACGTTGAATAGATTTTTGGCCTGTCTTCCCTTTGGCAAAGCCATCCTGAAACTATTTCTCCTTTTCTTTTCTTTCCTCATTACTTGATTCCCAGTTACCTGCGACTGAGAAACCCAAAAATTATGTAACATGAGTATATTTGTGGAAAATAAGTGCGCAAAGTCCTGTTTTAGACGAAATTATAATTAAATGGGATCATTTTATGCATAGAAGTATGTACTAATAGGTTGATTTGATATTTATTTTTATTTATTACAAAGAAATATTTAAACAAATTACATCATAACTAGTATGTATTGGGATAAACAAATTACGTCGAATTCTTACGTTCATAACTAATCAAGTTTCAGGCTCATATACACATTTAGTTTTTTTACTTGCTAGGACTATTCCCTAGTTTTTTCACATAATCATAGGTTCATTTAAGAGAAAATGGCAATTAGGTGGCAAAATTAAAGGTTTTGTTTCTCATTTTGCACCATATTTTTAAAAGGTTCCCAAATTATTGCAAAATATTTTTATTTGGTTTCTTTCTCAGATATAACAAATTTTAATTAAGTTATCAAACTGTCTCTTCTATCATTTTTGTTTTCCATGTTATTTGCTTCCCAATAGCGACACTATTGACTCACTTAGACCGGCCAATAGTATATAAGTGGGAATGAATTGAGAACATTTCGTAATAAAGTGGGCACGTTTTGGGAATAATTTGTAAAATGACAAACCAAACTTGTAATTTCGTTAGAAAATGGGTACCAAATCTGTCATTTTTTCCGTCAAAAAAAGTACCCCCTGTCTCATTTCAAGTTTCACGTTTTGACTTCTAATAGTTAACTTGAACAATCTTTGATCCTTAATATATTTCATTAAATATAATTAAAAACTTGTGAAAATTAATATTTTGAAAATATAGGCTATAACAAATCTAACAATGTATTGCACAATAGTATTTATACTTATATACCAATTTAATTTTAGAGTCAAAGTTAGAAAGTTTTAACTAAATTAATAGTTAAATTGATTGTTGAAATGGGATAGGTGAGTATCACTTTACTTACTCCCTCTGTTTTTCTATGTTTGACACATTTACTATTTTAGTATGTTTTTCTAAGATTGTCACATTTCCTTTTATGGCAAAAAGTACACCATTCTCAACCACTCATTAAACTTTTTACTCACCTCATTCAATTTTATCCACATATTTCAACTTGCAAAAAAAATAACACCTAAACCTATGGTGCCAAACATAGAAAAACGGAGGGAGTACTTTTTTTTAATCGTCTATTTGAGAATCCAACTCTTTTCATTAATCAGATTGGTCAAAAGGCCTACACTTGAGTGAATGTCATTCTATGGGATAATCCCATTTAAACAAAGACACTAACTAAATATAACAATTTCAATTTAATGTCTTAGTGGCAATAAGATGATACATAAGGGCACTACTAAATATTACAATTCAAACCAAATGACTAAAAAGACAATAAGAAGGGTACACCAAAAATAAGTGGTCATCACTGTGTATATGTCTAAATATTACAATTCAAACCAAATGACCTAAAAGATAATAAGAATGGTACACCAAGGATAAGTGGTCATCACTGTGTATATGTCTAAATATTACAATTCAAACCAAATGACCTAAAAGACAATAAGAAGGGTACACCATAGGGATGATCATGGGTTTAGGACCCGACCAAGACCCACGGGATCTAGACCCATTGGGTCGGGTATGGTTCCAAAAAATTAGACTCATCGGGTCCGGGACCGAGTATGGGTCTAAATTTTTAAATCCGGGGGTCCGGGTCTTAAATACTAAAACCCAGAACCGACCCGTAGACCCATATAAAATTAACAATATATAATTTTACCAAAATTTCTAAATTACTTTCATATTTTCTTTGTGTTTTTATTTCAAATTCAACAAATAATATGTATTGTATATTTTGT